>CM069453.1:70772622-71020235 GCA_035610835.1 Ophiura sarsii | reverse complement strand
CCCAAATAACGGGTCAAGCGGTCAATAGTACATTTTGATGGGAGCTTTTGGACCTGGCGGTCAATAGTACATTTTGATGGGAGCTTTTGGACCTGGCAGTCGCCCGCTTTTTCTCCGACTTGCCCACGCCCCACGCCTACGCCCATCCCTACCTTCATTTCGTGAGACGATGAGAAAGTAAACAAAACGCGCCGTCTGCATCAATTAGTGGATCAACCATCCAGAATTTCAACTTTCATGGATAGGTTACATTCTATAACCATCCTAATAACTAGCTAAAACTATAGCTTGAAGAATAACTGTAAATATGTTGACATTTTCGCTATTTAAAAACCTACATTTCGTGTTCGGACTGATTATATAAACTTAGCCTGGCCTTATAGGCTAGGTCCAGCAGCTTGGCTTGACCCACCGCTGGCCTAGCCTAGTATTATAATAGGACTACATCATTTGCCAGTTGAATTATTTGAACTTGAACTGTTTCGCGTGGAATAATTACACGATAAAGACTTTTTGACGAGGAATCAATTTGTTTTGGATTGTTTTATGAACTTGGGGAACGAATGATTTCGGACTGATGGGGAGCTCAACTCTGCTAAATTAGGTGAGTACCGTATCACTATCAGTATCACTGATAGTGATGGTTGATGAAAATGTGTAAAATGACAGAAATATTTTCATGCGTTATATAAAACAAATATTTAATGATCTTTATTCGGGAAATGGTACAAACTATTGGCCCCGAGGTGACTGGAGGCCGTGGGCCTACTATTTTCCCGAGACCGGACTATTCTCAACCTAGACCTATATCCCCTCAAATATTGTAAGCATAACACGCCTAAAAATTCGTACCCAGCCAGATCAAGCACGAAATAGAAATCGACCCTAAAGTCGTGAGGCCTATTATATTCATGCGTTCTTGCCCTTTTATGTGACACCAAGAAGTTGGTAAATCTCACCCTAGAAATGTGTACATCATTCTAAGCAGGTAGCTTTTAAGCTTACACAATATTTTAGTTTCATGTTTATAATGTAATTTGACAGAAGAAATTGCAATTAGAGAGAAAAAAATCAAAGAAAAGAGGGCGTTCCTTGAAATAGATTGCATAATATGCCTTTAATAGAATGTTGCAAATTTGTGATCAGTAAGGCACTTTTGAATACGAATGTAAGCCTACTTGTACGTTGATGATTGGCTTCAGGGCCCAGATATCCCGGATGACAATAAAACGAGCTCAGTTCAAGTGAAATCTGAACAGATATCAACGCATTGCACTATTCACTTTTCAGCGCGTTTTACATTGGTAACGGTTGTCGAATGTGCACCTGATTAAAAAGGAATTTCCATCGGTAACGCGCACGACTGAACTGTGAGATATGAAGCAACCAGCGTGTGTAAAACACTCTGTATTTGTGTTCATGAAGCAACCAGCGTGTGTAAAACACACTGTATTTGTGTTCATGAAGCAACCAGCGTGTGTAAAACACTCTGTATTTGTGTTCATGAAGCAACCAGCGTGTGTAAAACACACTGTATTTGTGTTCATGAAGCAACCAGCGTGTGTAAAACACTCTGTATTTGTGTTCATGAAGCAACCAGCGTGTGTAAAACACACTGTATTTGTGTTCATGAAGCAACCAGCGTGTGTAAAACATTCTGTATTTGTGTTCATGAAGCAACCAGCATGTGTAAAACACTCTGTATTTGTGTTCAAAGAAATATTTGAAAAACAAAATAACAGGCATTAGCAAAATATTCATAGATAGATTTATCTTGTTTGGTTACTTTACAAATAGCCATATGCTAAATGCTAGTAAGTACGGTATGTATCATCTGCGGAAGGTGACATGTCCTTTATCCTCTACTCTTTTCAGTAAAAGCTGAAACTTGAAACGAACGTCTTCGAAAAAGCACATATTCTTGACTGTGGAGACCGAGCAATACTGTGGAATCTATGTGCACGGAAATCAACAGTGTCACACACATAAGGTTGGAACGTGCCGCAGAGCATACCCTTATTATAGTGTGTGGTAGCTTACTCAATGTACTTTATAGGCCTATGTATATCTATAGTACATTTCAGTTGTATTGAAACACCTGCAGAAAGGACAGTGTTCCAAGATATTCTGAATTCGCTATAGCAAAATGGGAGCACGGTCTAAAATAACTTTACCTGACCAAAACACATGATGTATATAGATCAGCACAGAAAATCAGTTCATACAGGGGCTTAACCCCATGTAGGCAAAGTGAAATATAGTTTACTAACTAGTCCGTAAAGGTCCGTCTTGACATTATTCTGAGAGTGTGCCGAACTCATCAGCCTACATTTAATTTAGAAAACACTTTGTAATCACCCGTGATTCGTGAATATCCACGTTTCGTGATGTTTGGACTATTATGTTTTTACATCAAAGTTTTGTATCATAGGCCTATTGCCCGACTATTTACACACATTCTTCAACTTCAGAAGAAAGTCTGTAATTCGTGCTAAGCAACAACAGAGAGCCTGTAGGCCTACAGCGTATTTCATCACGATTGTTTTGTAAATTTGGATTTTGACAATTGTGATGTAGCCTATGTGCTTGCAATCCTTTTGAAATCGTGTTAACAAAGACGGAATGCTTTCACCAAACAGCTAACAATAACATTCTATCAAATTCATCTATCAAATCTATCAAGGATGTGATACGACTCTACAAAAACCTTCGAGTTATTAGTACAAGCATACCAATCAAAAGGGTAATGCTTTATGTGGGATATTTAGGGGGCTGGCATTTTCTTCGGAAGGGGGAGGGGGGTCCCAAATACACTGGGGGGGGGGGGTCATAGTTTTTTTGACATGAAAACAGGGGGGGTCATAAAAATTATTTCATTGAAAATGGGGGGGGGTCACAAATTTATCAAAGCATGCTTTCTGAAATGTGTGTTGGGGGGGGGGGGGGGGGTCACAAAATAATGGACTGTATTGGTAGGGGGGGGGGTCATAAAAATATGCAGCTCTTGGATAGGGGGGGTCATGAAAAAATTGTCTGGGTCTATCCACATTTTTGGGACCCCCCCCCCCCCTTCCGAAGAAAATGCCAGCCCCCTTATGTTTTCGTTTCAAATTGCGATCACGACATATAAAATGCCAATGAATAATTACTTAAATTCAAAATGATATGAGACATCGCGGACTCTAGCGCATGTATCGTAAATAAAGGATCGTTGCTATTTCAAGGGGCACTGAGATATACGTATTGGAGTGCGCCCTCAATTTTCCTGTAACTCAGTTTTTTTGCACCTTTAATACTTTACTATAGGCATATAAGGGGTCAAAAAAAGTAAGACCCCCCACGGACCACGGACCTCCAGCACCCCAACCCAGATCCTAGTACACCGACGCTGCCAGTCGACACTCGGCGAGTGTATATTCGCCTCGCTATATAGCCTGGGTCCGTTTTGTACCCCAAAAACCTGCACGCCGGGTATAAAAACATTTTTTTCCGCACAGTTGCCGTGTGGTGTAGTAGAGTTAGGGTTAATGAGTGGTATTTGGTGAATCACCAGTGGCTTAGATTTCATTTTCACATTGGAGAATTGATTTCGTGAGGTTAAACACTAAGGGACTATATCATTTTAGCAAGTTTGTAAGAAATTGCATCCTCAATATGAAAAAGAAGTCTAAGGCACTGCTAATAACCCATGACCCCACCCCGTCTTTACCTGTTTAAATGTTCCTCAAGTTTAGCCTCAAAACTAGCCCATTATAGAAACAAAGCTTGGGGTCACTCATGCGTGACGACCCATTTTCACTTTTCAAATTGAATCAAAATGAAGAAGTATATGGTTTTGACAACAATATGATACAACAGCAATTTAAATTAGAAAGGAACCAAAGATATTAGCAGACAAGAGATTACGAGAATGTATTAGTTTTTTTCAAACAAGCTTAAAAACACATTTGTTTGCACTTTGCCAAAAAGGTGAAATCACCATGTCTTACTCAATGGAGTGTAACTTCATTAAAATAAGTTCGATATTCATGATCTAAAATTCTAATGAAAGGGTATAGTATAGCATATATGACAGAAAAACAACGGATCTAATCTCATTGATTTGATGATGAAAAAAATTATTGAACTTTGGGTATCGATGGATACTAATCATTTTGGACAGCCTATACACAAGTTTCTTTCAAACAAGCTGTAATAGCACACTCAATTTTTAACACTTTATCAAAAGGTGAAATCACCATGTTTCACATAATGGAGTGTATATTGAGTCTGATAAATCTGATGTTCATGATCTAAAATTCTAATGAAATAGTACAGTATGACAAAGATGATGTAAAAACAACGGACCTAATCCCATCGATTTGATGATGACAAAAATGATTGAACTTTGGACATCGATGGGTACTAATCATTTTCGGACAGCCTGTATAGGAAAGCATGTGAGAAAATGCCAGAATTACTGCTTCAGAATGCTGAATCTTTGACTTAAAAATGCCTAAAACCTCAAATCTCGACAATGCGGGCCCTGAACCCGCTGTTATGAAGCTCCACTCGCTCCGTTCATAAGGATACAACATGTGGCTCAGGGTGAGGGGATATACGCTTATCATATTCACCGATTTTTAGAACTATAACGTCATACCTACGAAATGAGGCTGCGAAGCATGTACATATTTTCAAATCTTGGCGACTAAAAATAGTCGCAAGAGAGGTAGATAGGAACCATTTGTAAAACCCATTTCGATGTTTTCGTATACAGTTTATCGCCGTGAATATAAGAATAAAATGACTCTAAGAGTGATAGCTGGTATAAATTGGCTTATATATTTTGCTCGGCATTTTGGGAATTATGTACTACCCTTTACATTATACCCTTTACATTATACCCGTCATACTCTACGTTTTACGGAATTATAAAGTGTATTATAATATAGGGCGTGGACTGGAGGGTATTACGGAATTATGCCGACATTTGAATAAAAAGTATAGAATTATCATCAGAGCGACAAAAATGAGTGAGTCAGTTTAAATTAACAACCCGTGGAATTCGTCACCTTTTCATCTGAAACAATAAAAATAACCGTAAACCAGCTGTATTAGCGATCCAAAAATGACATAGATCGGTGGAAAATCATGTATTTTGTTGTATGTGCAAATATAAGATATGTCAAAAATCGGTCTCTAAAAGAAAACCAGATATTTGGAGATAAAAGAATAGAGTTCAAATATTAAAGACGACAAAGGTTATATTTTGAAATGAAACACAGAAAACAAGAAACATCAATAACTAATAAAAAAAAGGTATATGAACTAGTTGCAAATATTCAAAACGTTTTCGAGTATTGCGGCGTTGTAATGACGTAATGATTACGTCATGCTTTAAAATATAACGATGGAATAGATGATTTTAAAAAGGGAATCCATACCTCACATAAAAATGATAAAATCATTTGAAAAAGAAGGAACATGAACCCTTTGCAAGACAATATTATTATGTCGTTGTATATATAACGTTCCATAATGGCACGTTCCTTACATGAAACCGTAGTAGGCCTAATACATAAATGATGAGTCAACCTTTATACATGAAACCGTGTACTACGTCTATCTCGCTTTACATTAACCCTGTTGGTGGTAAGGTGTAAGGTTACTTGATGTCAGTAAGAACCAATGTTTCATTCATCTTAGATCATCTTAATGAATTTATGATCCAAAGATCATTATGGGTTGATCATATACCAACATACAAAACAGACACATAAACTGGTTGTATTTCAAAGCGCATGTGTGTAGAAAATTGAGTATGGATACATTCCTATAATTTAAGAGTAAGGTATCTTAAAACATGAACACGGAAATATTCTCAAATCATATCATATACATTTGTACGATTGTGTATATTTAACGTTTACACCATATTGATTAAGGAGTTCATTCATCGTACAGTTACGGGCAATTCAGTATAAAGTACAAGGCAGAACGTGAGTAAAATCAGTGACAGTTAGTCACTGGTAAAATGCTACCTTATCAGTTCCGAATGGAAGACACATTTGAGGATATTATACCTAATACTGGAATTGTAATGTCTGGTTATTTTAGTTGACAGGCAATTGAATAAAGCCGGCATTGTATGGTAGAATATATAATACACCGTTTTTAACTGTGGATTTTAATAGTGTAATCTATAATTCTCTATTTGGCCTCCTCTGGACAGTGACGTAACTTAACGCACGCGTATGTATCTTTTGTCTTTCAGAGTACACAACACCAAATCATATTTTGCATTCTGATATTACACGGCAGTGTTTGAAGTTAAGATTGACCCCACCATGTCTAAATTTTACATCTCAGAAAAGGTAATCAATGCTGTAAATGTACCTAAATGTTTCATAATTGTGCATATGTAGGTTATTTCCTCCACATCAGGCCCAAAATCTCTAGCTTTTTCTTGAATGGTATCATTGTACACGATTTCACTGTTTCCACCAATTTAGAGCTAGAATCTCTGATCTTAGGATGAAGGCAGTCTGTCGTACCTAAGATAGATTTCATTGGCCCGTAGCGGGAAAAAATGCTGGTTACCCCCCCCCCCCCCCCCCCCCCCCACCCCCACCCCCCCCCCACCCCCCCACCCCCCCCCCCCCCACCCCCCCCCCCCCCCCACAAAAGTGATTGTTTTGAAGCAGAAGACATCTAGATCTTCAATAAAAACAATGATTTGAATGAACCAGTTTGCTCTAAAGGTGAAGAAAATGAACACAAACTCGACCTCTTAACCACACAAAGCAATAGGGAACTGATTTGGTGGTGTGGGGCCTTCAACGCTCGTGTGTATACGCCAGCGCCTCGAGTAGGCGTAGGCGCGCGAGTCATGTGCTGCAATTAGTATAGAATGACGCAATGACGCAGTTACGTTACTGATGTGATGGCCAAATAGACTATAATTATAGTGCACTACAGTGCTAGTTTAGAGACCCTTCCCCCTAAGGACAAACAAGCATTAATGATGGTGTGCTATGTGTGACATGTGAAAAGCACAGAAAAATCTCAATAATATTCATTAAAGAGTGTTAGAATTAATTGACCAACAAGTTTTTAGATACAAAAGATCACAGTATTTAATATACAGGCACTATAAAAGCATGATAATAACGTTAATAATAAACGTCACTCTATATATATTTACGTGGTAAAAATATGCAGTGGCATTTTGAAAAGCATAACATCTGTTCGCTACACGCAATATTGCTTCTGTATGGTTTAATGATTCCAAAGCATCATGTTTTCTGCATCTAATTTATTCAAATTCAAATGTTTCCTTATTGCAAAGAGAGTCAGGTGAATGTCCTTTCCTCTAATTCATCCAATTAAAAATATAAAGTCGTCTGCTGCAACTACATAATATCTAAAAATGTGCATGAAGACTATATATCATCCCACGGAAATTTTATTTGTGATGTCAAACAAACTTTCCAATTTTGAAGCTTAACTAATCTTATCATTTGTTGTTGTTGAAGTGACATAAAGGAAGATTGCAGTGAACAAATTAAGAGTGTCGCGACTAATTTGGACTAAATTTGTAAAAGCAAAAAACACTCATTGACTTTATATGAATTCTACATGTCATGATAAACACGAACAACTCAGTGTGTACTCAATGCCTGAATTGTATTAGGTTTTTGAATATAGCAATTTTCATAATAAACGGCCATTTCCCCCAAAATTGAACTGGTGATCGTTCATATTTATTACGATAGGTACCCCACCCCGTACATTCTGTACCGTATGTTTTCGGGCTACTAACATCATCCAAACTGCTTGCTCAACCGACTTAATTAATTGGCGTGGTTTTTGGCCCTCGGCCAAACTACTAATGTGATAAAGACTACGTTTTGATGGCGATCAGAATTGACGTTATGAGAATTGGAAATACAGAAGTAAATATGAACACATGATATATTAACAATGAGATCAAATTAAGTGTTCAAATCGTTAAGCAGGGATGTTAACACATTTGTATTCCTACTTAGTGAGAATTTTGGTTATAGATGTGGCTAAAATGATAAACTGCATGACCATTCAATATCAGTTTTTCCTTTCACTTGCATTCTTTAGACATGATTTTAAGCCATGTTTAATAGATAGACAAAATAATCAACAATTCTTACCAACATGAGAATTTCGCAAATAATTCCGACCGAAGAAACTTGACCTTTAAATTCTTACCGAAAGACTTCTTAAAAATATGATTCTTACCTACAGAAAAACTTTTATAGCCAAATTAACTACTTTTCAAATATATTTATCACTTTTATTTTCTTTCTCGTCTAAAGTTAATGACAAATAGTATACGTTCACTAATAAATGAACAGTCGGCGTAATTAAGAAAATAAAAACCTCAAAATTCTTCCCAGAAGAATATGAGAAGAGTATACAAGACCAACTTTTATCAACGACAACAGATTGGTGTACGAGTAATTCCTAGCTATAAACAGACACTGAATAATATTCTAACATGTAATAAAAATAATGAGAATTGTGAAATACCTATGACGTTGGTACAGTTTTTGATTGCATTTTGATTTCGAGAAAAATATGTCGCCCACTGTGCGATAACTGTCAGGAAGAATTGCATGCCTTGACAACACACTTGATACTACCTTGATGAACGGAGATGGAGATTCAATGTGTGCGGTGTGTGTATCGCCTTATTCCATTTCCAATCTGATATTGTTTTACGCTTAACCAATGCCGACAAGGTACCGTTGTGCTGTAACGAAATATCGCAATATCCAGCGATATCTGCTAATCGGTACATAATTTGAGAACATTTGTTGTTATGTTATACACTATGATACCTTTTACAACATAAGGGTAGTACATTAGATCCGGTATGTTGACGCGGTCATTTACGATGCTGATGGGGACCTGGGCACTGGAGAGGGGAGGGGAGGGAGGGGAAGAGGAAGAGGTATTGTACAACTATGATACCCCCGGTTTTACTATTGACACTCTCGATGTCTTCTACCATTTAACAAATCACAGAATGTATTTCCACTTTTTTTATACTAAGTTTCATTTCTATCAGTATCACGATAATAGATAGCTCCAGTACAGAATAGAAGTTCTAGAGGCAGGGATACGAAATGGCATAGAAGTGCAAATCGAAAGTCAAGCATAAAGCCTACCGAGTTCTTTGAACTCGTGGATCGTAACCATGAGATAGCTATCTGGAATGTGGAACGCAGCTACTGTTACCTCAGGTAAATTGACAAGCAAGGGGAATGAAAAACACCACGGAAACAATCAGAAGGGGATGGCAACTCGTATCAATAGAAGAAGCTATAAAAGCGAGTGGTGTAAGTGCATATTTACAAAGGGGTGTGTCGGTTTAAGACCTCGAAATCATCACACACATATATACATTTTCCATAAGATGATCAATTTGATTTGATACTTATTCTAATACATCCAATTTTATATACTGACAGAGTGAAAATGAAGAGTCTTTGATCAGCAATTGTTGAAGGAATAAGCATCGTAGAGAACTCCAGTGGTCCTCCAGCTTGGTGTTTCTAGAATATTTGTTATCTAGAACCTTACAGTTTCACACTTGACTAAATCGAGTCAAACTAAAAGAGATAATTTAACTTACAAGAACATTGAACAATATTGAAATTAGAAACTTGCTTTGGGGAAAATATAAGCAAAAATGCATCCAATTTCTTTAGACGGACGATGACTAAAATGCAGCAAGTCTACGTATTTCTCTGTATTAAACAGGAATTCAGCGATTTAATTAGTATTCTATATTATATACCGCATACATAGATTCCTGTCATTTGATTGGTTAAAAGTGAGGGGATAATCAAGCTATGCCTTCAATTTCAATGTGACGTCATGAAAAACAACTATGCCCGGGCATAGTCGCGACTATGCCCGGGGCATAGTCTTTTTTGATGACGTCACACCCCATGGTTCGCGAATCAAGCGATTCACATTCTGCGACAGGGTCCGCAACCCGTTTGAAACATCCGAATCGCCCCGATTGACGAAACATAATAATACGGCGAACAATTTCGTTTTGAACACCCTGTATTTATGTGGTGATGCTGACCTTTGACATTTCGCGTAAACTTTCGTCTGAATTCGCCGGTCTGCTGAAGATTTTGTTTACACTTTTCCATGATCAGTTTCGCATTGTTGTACCGTTTTAAGATGACTAAAACAAACAGCTCTTGTTGCCTTTGTTAATAAAGAAGGTATCAAAGATATGATGGATTCCGCTATAGCCTTAAAATGCAAATTGTCAAGTGAAATCCTGTTAGAATCACTACGGTAAGAATATTATACAAATTTACAGTCACAAAGCTTCCAAATTCGGAAATCAATATTTTTGTCCGATTCTATTTTGGGCAACAGAACGGTGAAGGTTTGGTCTCGTGTACCTTCATTTCATGAAACTTTGGTTGGCCTAAGGAGAAGATGTTGATAGAAAATATTCTTTTAACCAATCAAATGACAACAATCTATATATTTGGTATATAAATCAAATATTGACTGGGGGGGTCGTCGCCTTAGGGCTTTTCCCTTCACAATTAGGGTAAAATTATCTATCTATAAGTATACATTCTGATACAAAAAGGCATCGATATGCAGCCTGGACCAATATACAATCCATTTTTCTGGAAGGGATACTCAAAACTACAGACCAGACGACAATACTTTGGTGGTATTAATATTATGATTAAAAACGCGCTTGGAAATGGAATACTGTCATCCTATATCATGCTATAACTGTTATCTCATAACCCAGGGAAATTATGAGGGGATCATTTTCTTAACTTACTATACAGATTGAAAAGAATGAATAAACTCGTATGTTTAATAAATCATACGTACCACCCTATTAGTACTCTGTGTATATTATTGCGCACTGTATTCAAAGCCAACTCTAAACGTATCAACAAGACTTAATTTAAAAACTAGAAGCTCATTAAACTTCTCTTCCCGCCGCTTACGATTAACCAAACCCAGCCCCTGATGATTTGCCTAATTAATAGAACCCAGTGAACTGCAACGAAACAGATCAATTTTAATTTTTGAGCAGACGACTAGAATAAATTCTCTCTTGTCTTCAACACTTACGCACATTCGATCCCCCTTTTTGTTATAAAGATGGCTACCGTAGACATGATAGAGGGATTGTGTGAGCGAGTCAGTCTAGCAGACGACATAATTATCATTATTATCGTCGCCGTCTTATAGAAGAGCATCCACCGAGTAATGTAATAATAGCAAGCATATGTTGACGATGAAATTATAATAATAAATACCACGAGAGTACTTGCCATTACCAAGTCGATTTTAACATTCATTTCACTTATGTGTATTACTGATGGTGACATTATGCATAGCCTAGTAAAAATGTTTTACTAATGAAAATACACAGCCTGAAAATGCCGTAGGCAGGCAGGCAATCGTTCATATTATCACATCGCACGGAATTGCACTCAATTACAAAAAGATTAAATTTTATTGATTTCAAATATGACAACATATTTTACGATGTAAATTTACAACGATAAAAACCGCGTGGTTAAAAGAATTTCGTGTATGCACTCCAAGTTCGGTAAGAATTATTCCCGTGAGCTTTTCTTTCGGTAAGAATTATTCTTGTAAGATTATAATCGGTAAGAATTATTCTTGTAAGATTATAATCGGTAAGAATGATCTTATTTAACTTTTTGTCAATAAGTATTAATCTTTTTTCACCGTGGACAATTGACCTAAATTCCCCCCTCCCCCGATCCCTCCGGAATTTGAACCACGGACCTCCAGCACCAGCGGCTTGCGATTCTAAGGCTACTTGGCGCAGTATACTGCGCCAAGTATATAGGCTGGGTCCATTTATTCATCGAAAAACTTCCACGCCGGGGGGTACCAACTTGCGCAGTCGTGGTATTTTGTGGTATATGGTATTATTAACTATAACCCTATAGGGTTATGGTTAATAATACCATGACCGTGAACATTTTTTACCCCGTGTGAGTATTTGACAACGTTTTTTATGCATTGGTTGCATATCTTTATTTTGGTCGTTTCCAAAACATACATTCTTTTCTTATAATGTTTGAGCTACAACTAGACCTGTGTTATCATACCGTAATTTTCGTGTATCATCCTTTAATTAATATATACTTCTCGCCAATAAAATCGGAACGTGAGTTATACTGTAACGACATTATAGTGTACGCTTAATAAGAGATGATCAGATTTTCCATTAAAATCGTCATGGCAAATATTTGGCACTACCATCAAAAGTAGGTATTTCATCCCTACTGGATTCAAAGACACACTTGATTCCAAATGTATCAATTTGTAGACGATTCCAGTTTGCGGGACGAATCTGGTCAAAAATTGATTCAAAATACCAACATTTCTGCTACAAATAAAACACGTTGTACAAATGTCATTCAGTGTTCAATGCTGGGTAGTATCATGCTAGAAAGTATGCTTGTTTTGACACTAAGGAATATTTATATAAACACTTAATAAGGCAAAGATATCCGGTCATGTGGTTGTACATGTGTTTCTCAAGTAAGAGTATAACAGTTGATATTTCAAAGCATTTTGTAATTAATATTATTCACGGAAAAAGTGTACTGTAGGTCCTATATATAAATACTGGTATACCAGTATCGGTCAATACTAAACACAACACCAAAAGTAAGTCCCCCTAAACAATTCGTCATAACATCGTAAGATAAAACATTTTACCAATAAAACTTAGTTAGAAATAATCCTATGACTTTTTCCTAAGTGTTGTTTGAAAATGAAAGATGTCCATTACTTCATGGCTGAATGAGCTCAAATGGAAGACAAAAACTGCCCTTCTCAAAAGTCACAAAAGTTTATGAATTGCTTCTCACTTATGGAAAAGTACCCGTGGCTGAGCGAATATTACTGTAATGTGTAATCAATTCATGATCATTCAGCCATGTAAATCCCCTTCTTGGCTCGAATATTAGCACAGTGAGTTGTGACTTTTGAGAAGGGCAGTTTTTGTCTTACTTTTGAGCTCATTCAGCCATGAAGTCATGGACATCTTTCATTTTCAAACAACACTTAGGAAACAGTCATAGGATTATTTCTAACTAAATTTTATTGTTAAAATGTTTTATCTTACGATGTTATGACGAATTGTTTAGGGGGGGGGGGGGGGGACTTACTTTTGGTGTTGTGTTTAGAACATAAAATTTGCCAGCATCGCTCGATACTGGTACGATTTTACGAACTTGTGTTCCAGTATCGAGCTACTGGAACACGAACTTGTGTTCCAGTATCGAGCGATACTTGAACATTTTTATGTCCCAGTATCGTTCGATACTGGTACACATGCTACAGTAGTGATTTGTCCCCGTATTGAACGATACTGGTACATAATTGTGTTCCAGTAGCGCCCGATACTGGTACATTTTATATGTACCAGTATCGGCCGATACTAGAACACTGAATTGGTACCAGTATCGAACGATGCTGGGTGTTCCAGTATCGGACGATACTAGTTCAGTCCAGTATCTGGGACCTAAAGTACACTTTTTCTATTCGCATTTCTTGTTTGGTACATAAAGAGAAACTGGGCTATTCCATTTAAAATCCACGAACCCTCTATGGAAGATATTGTCTTATTCGTCTCCGCAGGGAGTGAGAATTTCAAAAGGGATAACCTGCATGGGCGACTCCATTTGAATGCTATACTCCCTGTGTGGAAGATTAAGGTCATGTATTCCATAGGGGGTGTATGGTTTTCAACTGTAATAGCCAAGTGTGAACAAGTTTAGCCGGCACAAAACCAAGAACATCTCATTTATTGAATTGATTGTAATTTGAATTTCCCAGAGTTGCTGAAGCTACCGAATGGTTTGAGAACGCGTCCCACCCTTTTTTTAAAATTAAGATTCGGACCAGTTACCGTCGTATAATTTTATAATATTATTCATTATTAAAGTTCATGTACTGGTATCTTCACTAGACTAAACTTTAAGCCTGTTCATATCTTGCTAACTCCAAATCGCAATTTGTATTAGGCATTAGTGCTTAAACAACATATTATTTAATTGGTGTATTGCTTAATTCCAAATGAACCACCACAGTTCCACATCTTTTCTTATTTCAAACTATAAACAAGAAATACGATGTTAAGTTTGCATATTACACACTTTTGTAAATATTAAGTATTAGACGGAGAATGGAACGATATGGTTGACCCTTCTTTAATAGAAAACCTTTACATGCACTGTAAACCCAGTTTCGTCTACTGACGATAGCATTACATGACATTTAGTAAACACACACGTACCATTCCTACCATATCAATTCATCCGATCATGTACCTAACCGAAAAGGTTCATAAATATAGATGTATACTTATACATGGTTGGCTACTGGGTGTTTATATTGTATGTATAGGAAAACTAAAGTTAGTAGATTTAGATTGAGGAGGGTTCCTGTGCTTTCAGGGTTACTCTATTAGACGGAGGAGGGTTCCTGTGCTTTCAGGGTTACTCTATATAAAATTGGAATTATGATTACTTGGAGGAAACTAGTTTTGACAAATTTACGAGATAGGAAACACTTACCTGAGCGAAGGATAGGATTCTATAATCTGAGGATTTAAACACATCTTACAGGTACTACGGATTAGTATCGAAACACCTGATTTATATGGGTTATTTCAAACTATTACGTAATAATATATAAAAGGATATGGCCACTCGGTAATCCATTTTGCACATTTTCGTATGAAATTCTCTTCGCTAAAGATGAACATTGCCCGGTTGCTAGTGAGGACAGATGCCACAAATCCCTTTGGTTTGGAGGATTGCTGTTGCTTGTTGGGGATCCCTCCTTCCGCTCCCGCGGCCCCAAACGCTGCCATGACACCGTCAACTGGATAGGGCTGGGTACTTGCCGCTGTGAGTGCCGCCATCCTGGTGAGAGGGTAAAAAACCAGTAGCACCGATGATCAGTCAAGTTAATAGTGAAATATATGGTATTGATGAGGATTGTGGTAAATATTTCAGGGTAACATTGAGTAGGCAAATAGTGGCAGTGCCATACAAAGATGTGATGAAGGACCTGCAGCATGCACGTAAAATTCTCATAGGGTATATATCCATGGTATCATGACTTAATCCACACGATTGGTTGGTAGGTAATATCGGCAAAAGTGCATGGTGTTCACCAGATACATATATGTACACATATATGTACGTATATTGGCAGCAAATATATATATAAAATACAAGACAGCACTGGTGTTGTGTTTTTTCACATGGCTTATAGCATCACAGGCAAATCCACACTCAATATTGACGATGACATCTAAAATGAAACACTGGTAATAATGCCGAATGCCGGTTTGTGTGTGTGCAATGACAGTGCTAAGTTAAATGACTACCAAATGGTGGTATACAACACAACACGGTACGCACGGTGCTTATCCCAATCGGTTGGTTGGTTGCATTTATTATCAATATATACCGGGGGTTGGCAGTTTTTACTGGCATTGCTCCACATTATAAATATTAACCACTAGTGAGTGCACAGCATGACAGTGAGAGAGAGGAAAAGGCGTTCGTCAGGAGAGGGCACATGTACGGTGGGTCGGGAGCATGCATATTTATATATTTACGTGCATGACGGATCGGATTAGTACTAGGAATACTAATACTATTGATAGCTATAGGTTATTTCAGGCAATATAGCGACAAGGGAATAGGTATCATATAACACATACCTATTGTATACATGTTTTTTCTACAAGATTATAGCATGGCGCGTAAAATGTCGGCGAATCCAATACTAGCCCTAATTTTTACGTAGTACTGTAACCCCCTGATCTACTAGCTCTTATACGGACGGACGAATAGTGTAGCTGATACAATTTGAAGCGCTGAAACGGACAGGAATCTATATAAATAAGCAGCGCGTTGACCATTTACGCTTGACCATGCCAGAAGGGGTTTCAAGCCAATTTAGTCATATCAATATCAATACAAAGCTAAATCGTCCCACAATCCAATTGGAAACATAGGGATTTGAAGCACATCTCTTAAACGTGGACAGTACAGTACAGAGCTGAAGAATGTACAACACAGCTCAAAAAGCAAATGGAACTCAAGAGATATCTCAGTCAATTGTGTCCATGCAAAGAAACAAAATTTGATCTTGAGAACGTGAACATGTTAAATCATCTATTGGTCACGCGTTATGAACTCGCCTCCCAATAGGGTGGTTCTGTTACATTTCTTAGTATCATGCTGTCATATTCCTTAAATATTTTTAAAACCACAAAAGCTATCTCAACAAATTTGGTATCATTTTAAAGCCATAATAACAAGCTATCCGCCTGCAAAATGGCATTGGTATAGCTAATACAGAAGGGGAGATACAGATGTTTGAAGTTTGGGGACCAGGGGTGGTGCCGGAAGGGGTGCCGCCTACAAACTCAATGGAGATAATTCCATGCTTTGTTCTTTTTACAATAACTAGTCATCCCCTTATGTTACAAACACCATTCTGGTCCCATTTCAAAGGATATTTAGTAGTCTTTAAGTATGTGTTTCAACAGACTTTCAACTGTTTGTAACAACTAATTAATTATGGATAAGACCATGATCATCAGCTTTCTTCCTATTCGCTATACAGTCAACATGAATAATCAGTATCAATTTACCGGATTTATAAAAATGACTATAACAGAAAAAAAAAAATCACCTATGATAGCAAAAGTGATGGAAAGCTTGTAACTAGAGGAATTCAGAAATTCAGTTAAGATAAGGGAAGGGTACATTATTGACACATATTTCTGAAAATTCTTTAACAAATATATCTCATCTGGTAGGTAATTTCATAAGGAATTCAAATATGTAAAGTAAATAATGATAGGTAGGTATTAAAAATATATGGATCTCAAATTAAAATAAAAACCTCTGATATTTTTCCGAACATTGTGAATCATACCATTTTAGTCCTTGGTCGTACTATAATTTCAATGGCATATTTGGTTTCCTCATGCAATTTCCCTTCAGAAAATGTATACTCTTACTACCTCAGGGGGTTTATACAAGCAAATATAAATGTGTAAAGTTAAAATCATGTCGCGAAAGCCAAAATCCGTGTGTAACGCGAAAGGAGGCGAGCTTAAAACACATGACCCTATATATTTACATGTCTTTTTATCTCATGATTGGCCTGATCTGTCATTGGATATACAAAACACTTGAAAAGTGTTTCAAATATTGGATAAAATTCACCGAGAAATACCTCCAAGTCGTATGTCTCAAATGACCAAGAAATACAAGTGAGTTCTCTTCCATGTTGATCAATTTGAAAACAGCGTATTATTAAGACCATCATCTAAATTAGAAACGTATTATCTACCTTTCACATTTATCATTCTCTTCCTCAATAGCAGAATGCCTTTGATAAACCATGCAATATAACAAGTCTACCTTATCCATTAAGTGTATGTACCCTGATACAGTTAAGACGTTACCATGTTGCAGTCTTCACCATATATTATACGTACGTGATATTCTAAAAATAACCAATATCGCTGCGCTTTTGTAAGTAATCAACCCAAATTATTAATAAAAGGAAGATTAAGAAAACTGCATGCGTGCTTTCATTAAATTTCATTAGATATGAGTGACCAAGTATGGCAGCTTGTTATTTATTGTTGTTGATGAGAACAGTGTATACTCATTAGGCGTGTTGGGCACATGTGTCCTTCACTCTTCAAATATATTCTTTTTATGTGTTCTGTTACGAGGTGAGATCAACTATAGATGACAATGCCCTTATACTTGTAGGTATATTAAGATGACATATCATGTAAAGGAATTACATTCCTCGAAAAGATATCTCAAGAGGAATGCATTAATTCAATTTACATGTATATATATTGGATCTGAAGTCATTTGACTATACAGAATGGAATGCTCATCTTACTGATCCAGTGTAAGGTATTGGGATACGTCTGTATCTTTTATCAACCCTTTTGGTAGTGATGATCTTGACGACTCACGACACTTTTTCCAGTCTTGGAGTTGCCAGCGGATTTATCATCTATAGGGTTTGTTTTGCCAGATGATAAAAGATCATCGAACACGTGGGTGAGGTTGTATTGCCCCTCGTCTCGGTTCATCGTGAGGTCCCTCTCTTTCTGATCTCAGTAGCCACTCTGATCCATCTTTTGTATCTGTCTTGCTCAGTGACAATGACCGAGACGAGGGGCAATAGTCAAATATACAGTTCAATTAAGGATCAATTATGTAAACGCCGTTTAAGAAAAAATATTCGCAGTTCGAAATTGTTTTAAGTAACAATAAATTGGTCCGAAAGCACATGTATGAAAATTGATAGGTAAGAATTTATCTTCGTTAGAATCAATAGGTAAGAATTAGATTTAGCGAAAATAGATCGATAAGAATTTGTCTTTATTAGAATTTCATTTGTTCAAAATTAATTGGTAAGAATTTAGTTTCTTGAAAATGATTAGATAAGAATTTAGTTTCTTGAAAATGAATAGGTAAGAATTTTATTTAATTTAAAAGAATAGGTAAGAATTTAGTTTCTTGAAAATGAATAGGTAAGAATTTAGTTTCTTGAAAATGAATAGGTAAGAATTTAGTTTCTTGAAAATGAATAGGTAAGAATTTAGTTTCTTGAAAATGAATAGGTAAGAATGTGTCTTTGTTGGAATCAATAGGTAAGAATTAGTTTTCTTGAAAGTAAATAGGTAAGAATTTGTCTTGATCAAATCCATCCACGATTTCGTGAAATTTGATTTGACGGATTGTTTCTGTATTTGTGGTCTACAGTAGATTTACATGGAGTTGATCTTTTCTATTTTTGTACAGATGTTTCACACAGTTATCAATACAGCAATGCGCTACACAAATTATTACAATGTCATTTGTTTAACCTTTGGTAAACATACCGTGAAACTAAAGATTCATTTTAGAATAACAAATTTTCAAGATGGCAAACCTCATAACCATTGTTTCGTTTGAAGCCACTTAATTTTTAAAAAAAATCATTGGCTACCTTCTCAGAATTACCCCCACTTCAGTTATGTTCAAAACGTGTGTATGGACTTTCTTTGATTTGTACCCCTTAAAACACCTGTCCTGTGATAATGTTAGGGTAACCATGTACTCATTTACAAGTTAAATATATATCGAGGAAATTAAATCCTTTTCCTACACATTTTTCTTGGCATCTCGATTATTAATGCACATTTTGTATTGGGATTTCTTTTATTATACCAGCATTTATCATCATGATAATTACATATTCTGTACACGTTCAAACTCAAATCAAAACAAGGTCCCTTAAAAGTAAAACATTGCACAATCTGCTGTCTATATTCCACGTAGTTGAAAACCCGGAGATATTAGCCACCCACCCACCCACATACACACATAAATCGAGTCACGCCGTAAAAAAACCGGCCATTACTAAAACACAGTGTAGTTTAATTTGGTGCGCCAGTAGCTCTATATGCAATGATAAATCTTGACGCTTCGTGACAATATTACACACTTCTGAGATAAAAGGTGTTGAGATAATATACGATTTTATAACATTATTGCTATATTATGATAATTTTGGGTGGTTGCCATTATAAATGAAGAAAACACGTTATGATTACATGTAATCCTGTGCTAAGATGACTAATTAACAACGAGATGTTAGAGGCTAAATTCCATCTTATATTGTAAATCAAATTACCCTGATACTACAAAGTGCATTTAGAATAACATGGATCTTGACATTTGACGAACGCACAATACTTAATGGTGCACTGTATTGACGGTATAGTATAGGTTTCATTTTAAACTGAACAGACTGTGCACCAATTTAACCAGTGCTAGCTATTGCTATCAGGGGTAGACAGTAAACCAGTACGATCGCCTCAACCAAATCAAATAAATCTGTTAATCATTTTAGATGTTTCTTGAACATATTAACCGATTCTAAACGTAAGACGATCCTTACAAGCCCAATTCTACTATCAAAAAAATTCGACTTAATGTGTATTCCGTCCGAATATCTGTACAAAATATAAGGTGGTGTTCTTTTTTGCTATAACACACCTACGAAGTCTTTTGATCATTTTGCTCATTATCACGAGCGCGCGGCCATTGACGTTGTGCATGGTCTCTCATGCATGTACAATACACGCCAGCGAGCTAGCTTCTCCTGGATGTATAAATGGATGGATGGATGGAATAGATTGATTACTTTAGTTAATAAAGAACATACATCTGTATTGTAAGTATGTTTATGCATACACACGGATCTTAAAGGTGGGGGTGTGGGAAGGTGTGTTACGAACGAAAGGTTGGCCGTCTCTATTATAATAAAACTTTCTTGTTTGTTCATTGCGCCTTGGATTAGAACTTGTTTCTAGATAAATGGCGCATTATAAATGCTTATTTATTATTATAAAACTTAAAAGTGACGTTAACCCCCTTTCCCAACCTCCCATTCTCAAGTACAGTGGAACGAGCATTCCCTAATATTCAGAATGAATCTTATAATTATGAGACTTAAATAGCAGACAAAGGTTTTCTGTGACATCATCCTGCCAGGTAGCCTATTACAGCATAGAGAACATACAAGGCTGTTTCTATGATAAGGCACTGAACGTGAGCTATCTATACTCTATAGGGGATTCGTGATCATTTGAAATGGCTGTTCCTGTAATGTGACACCCCAACACGCTGACGAATTTCTGAATTCGGCAACCTTTAGGGAATACCAGATTCCGTACATGTTGTCGAATTTGACTCCGTAAATGCTGCCGAATTTGAAGCGTGTCAGTGTGTGCACATTTCATAGATACAAATTTGAATAACTGAGTCTAAGCTTTTAAGATGAAAATGTGCCACCTTCCGTAAATTGTTTTGAGCAATCTTGTCAAAATAAAGATCATTTATTCCACAACAAGAGTGATTCTTACCAAATAAAGCCCAGTGTTCACCAGCAATACCTCTTACCAACACACAAAATAATTATTCTCAAACCGAGATTAATTCTGCTAAAACAAGAGCAATTCTTATCGAAAAAAATCTGCACGCAACATTTCTTACCCACAGATTTATAGGTAAGAATTTTTCTTTACGAAATGTATCGTACCAGATGAATTCTTATACAGGGATATCCATGAAGAAAGTGTCAGTGAGTCTGTAACATTTACAAATGCGATATTGTCGAGTAGTTCGACGATCTTTTCATTATAAATATAATTTAATGAAAAGTTTATTTCACAATGAGATCACTATTGTTGACAATTGGAATTTTAACTAAGTTAACAAAATACTTTTTTTCTCTCTAAACTGTGATCCATCACTCCATGCTAATATTTGAGATTGCCGCAACCTTATACGGTGTACGCTCGTGTTCAAGATGACTAACCATAACCCTAATCACTTGCTGAAAGGGAATTTCGTCGACAATTTAAAATAGATACAGAAGATTGTTACATTCGACAATTTGAAATAGATACAGAAGAATAGCACCATTTTTAAAAGTTTCATCATGTTAAATGGTTCCTCAAAAAATCAAGTTTCATATGAAATTCGTACCTATCGATTGTCATACGTGTCAAATGTTAATATGGCTTTCTGCCTGTTCCCCCAGATAGTAAATGGTTTTAGCAGTTAAAGGGTTACTACACAATCTCTAGGAGGAGGCAATAGTCTTGATATCATGCTGAATATATAGAACGACAAGTCTGTATCATTTGGTAGTATCATAACTATCGTGGCGGTGGCGGGGTAGGATACGGCTGACTAACGTTTTCGGAGAACGTACCCCACGAGTTTATTACACCTTGTCCAACACGTGCCCCTCAAATCGCACCTGTGCACGCACATACCTGACCGGAATGTTAACATTTTTATACACTGCTAGAATTCAATCGGACTCTTTTTAAAAAAAGGGTTTCCTAGGCAAATTTGGCTCAAGCGAAGCCAGACATTTCACGCGTTGTGTATGTCAAGCATACCAGAAGCTTACTTGATAATTGATATAAGGCATGAAATGAATAGAAAAAGTTCACGTACTTTTAAAGGTCTTTCAAATTCAGTTAAGCAATATTTTAATATAAGCCTTAAAAGTTAAGAGTGTTTTCCCATAAATAAATTGAGCAAGAACTTCCGAGCAAAGTGTATACATACGATTCATATTTTCCACCATGTGGCATGTAGTGATAGATAGCGAATGCCACGGTATGTATAGCTAAACATGTTTAATATTTTAGCGTCTTTCTTTTGCTATTTAATAAAATACTTGCATTAAAGACGTTCGACTTCATTGGTTTGTATCGAAAGATGCAAATGGATGGATACAGCTAGCAGTGTGTGTTTAACTATAAAATTGAAAGGCGACTTAGCATTTGCTGCTATGAAGGCGAGGGGAAGATAAGAGCGTGTTGTTTTAGCCAACAGACATGGCCTGACTGAAAATAAAGAGGGCGGTATTTCACATACCCGAGCGTTACTCATTACTCGAGCATTACTCATTAATAATTACTCGTCATTTGACACATCAACGTAATAAAGATAATTATGATTTGGGAATATGACCAGCTACATATTGTAGACTCAAGTTAAAGTTAAAATATGTTGAGATTTTATAAGAAAGACATCGATATTAATGGAGAAGCCCCACTTCCACCAGTTCATTTAAGAAGCACATGCATACATCTTTTGGGAAAAACCCGTTTAATGTTTAAAATAGCTTCCAAGTTCTGACGATTTTGGGGATTAAAACTACTAATATCTATTTTATTTTTTCCTAATTGATGCCCAGAAATACAAATTGAAACATAGAAACATATTGTACCAGGTATCGAACCCCCAAAATGCAAGATAGCCGACATTATTATGCAAATGAGATGACATTTGACCCGATTTTTCATCTTTCAAAATCGTTTGTCTTACGTATCAACATACTATCACGTAAGTCCTTGTAAAATGGTCATCGTGAGCTAAGAATTGACATTTTTGTCATTTTGAGATATGGCCCTTTTAAGTTCACAGAAAACAATATAAAACATGAGAAATTTAACCGGAAGTTGCGTCTATCTTATAATCACGTTGCATATCATTTTAAAGCTTACTAAATTACGATTTTAAAATGTGAATATATCCAAAAACTCTCAAATTTCAGTTAGAACCTTACAATTCTCAGCTCACGATATCCTTACCATTCTTTTCTATTTACAAAGAATAGCAGTAAATTTCAAGTTTTTCAAAAGAAAGATTTTGTTACTTTAAGTAGACTTGATAATTGGTTAATCCGGATAAATTAACAAAGTGAAGATAGTAGGGACAGGTAAGTGTTGTGTGCTGTAAGCATGATGGATAGGCAATTATGTTCAAACGAGAATTATGATGTTCGACCCGATAATAAATCAACACTATGTGTGTGTTTTATGTGACACACTTACAATGTGCGGGCACGAACATGACATTGATTTTACAATTATCAGACTGCATATTATAATGTAAAGTGCCATAATTAAACAGCATCTTCACAACCAACCATAGCCGTGTTTATTGCTGTATTATTTTGTTATCTATTCACTAACATTAGAAGCATAATAATACTTGCGCATTTTGGAAAATGAATTTATATTTTTGCTAAATTTTGTGAACAACTGACCCGCCAATTTACATACATGCTTATTTATATTATGCGCATGCTCTGTCAGTACTTGAAGGATGCATCTACCGTACATGATTAATACAACGAATTGTATCAGTAGTAGCATTATCATAACAGAAGATATATCAATATTTAAAAGCGATTCATATTCTATACTAAGATAGCATTAAACATAAAAAGCATTCAAATATATCTCTCCGAAAGATAATATCAATGTCTTTTGAAGATAACTGTCATCGCATTTAACAATGACTATTAAATCCTTCATATGCTATCTTCAGTAGATAACACCATAATACAAATGTAACAATATATCACCATAGAAAAAGACATAGGGCCCTACCATGATTACACTCCCAAAAAAAGATGGAAAAGGTACAGGGTCCTTTGGCTTTCCTGAAGAAGGATATGAAATCCCCTGGCAGGCACCAAGTGTAATGCCATTACTAAACCAATACAATAAACCAATACAATAATCGATCATAACAATAAACCAATAACATGCATATATCGTCGTTCGTTACCGTATGGAATTATATTTCAGCGGTCATAAAAACAAGGTAGTATTAGCCATCTTCTCAGTGTATGCATATACTTCTGAAATCCAATTAAAACACTCAGATATATTGGAAAATATTGAAGACACAAATATGTATCGCGTTCGTATCTATCCCTATCAAGGCCAACAAACTATCAACGCCGTCACGTAGATTGCCGCGTAGATTTGTTGACTCTTTGTAGCCGTTGAGGGCGGCTGTTAAAACAACTACACTATCCCGTTTTTAATAGATTGAGATTATTAGTCGGAACGCCTCTTAGCCGAATAACCGTTAAAAGGTCAATTATTACCGAAATGAACTTCGCAATTGTGAACCGCGCACTTTCGGTACTAAAACCGAGTTAAACTCCCGCGGAATCTGAACTATCATTTCAAGAGTGATCTTGAGGTCAAATGTAAGTTTTTTGTGGAGATTAATGTCTTGAAATATTCCTAATAATACAATCTGTCTGACTAACTTATTAAAACCTGTCTCAGACATTTACGAGCAGAGTATTTCACATGGGAAGTTTGCAATTTTTTCGATATCGAAAGTGAAATGTACAAAAGTAGCGTTACATTGATCTGACAAACAGCTGTCTTAAACAGCGAAATTACAAAATTGTCACATTTTCAGATAAATGAGGGTTTTAGTCATTATTATTTCCTAAATCGATTTTACGACGTGACCATTTAAGTAGATAAAAACAGATTGTAAGAGAGAGTAAAATTTGGAACCATTGGTATTTTGTCCATTGTCCATTCCTATGCGATCGCATTATATTTTGATGTTTGTGCGGATTGCAGGCTTTTTGCATAGGAGGGACATCTTTCGAGGAAATATTTTTCAACTTATGAGCTAAATAACTGTGATATCCTAACAGATAAATGATGTTTTTGCATCATGTGGCTCTAGAAACAGAATTGATGAAGTGTTTAAATCTCACAGCTATAACTAGTTTCCCTGGATAGCTTAGGTGGTAAAGGGTTCGCTTGGAGAACGAGAGGTCCGGGGTTCGAAATCGATCCTTCTGCTCTGCACATTTTCATATGCTTTATTTTTTTCTCGTCAAAATCATTTTTTGTGTGTGATTTATTTATGAATGTTTGGTTCATTTCTTTTTCATAAGTTAACAGATCCCCACCATTCCAGTATAAATAATCCCAAAGCAACAAACAAACCTTGGCATAGTGCTCGGGATCAGAGAGACTTTAAAGTTGTATTGTATTTCCTGGTATAAAAGACGCGACGTATTTTTTTTATATACACACGGAGGCACGGACGGCCCATGATGTGACGTTTAGAAGATGGTTTTCATGACAATATTTTGCTACACTTACGCCTGATTTTCCTCATTATACGTAATGTGTCTAGTGAAACTAATATTTGAGTGGGTGAAGGGATAACCTGAGCACAATCGCACCCAGACGGAATATCGGGTAAGAAACATGGTCATCATAAATCATCATAAATCAATCATAAATATATTAAAAACCCAACAAAATTGATTTTGATGAGAGAAAAAAATTCTGTGACATTGTGCGAGGATCGAACCCCGGACCTCCCGTTCTTCAAGCGAGCGCTTTACCATCTACGCTATCCAGGTAAACTAGCTATAACCGGGAGATTCAAACACTTATTGTCAAGTGCCAAATTTTGGTCACTACAATTGAGCTTCACATCGGGCTTCAAATGATGCGGCAAAAATCGTCTTAAACACTATTACTATTTCAAACACAAAGGATATCAAACAACTCATTATAATGTGCCACTGTATAGATGGATTTTTTACGACGTTGTAAAATAAGGGATTTACGGACGTTTTCATCTAAAATTGGCTACCATTTCTTCCAGTTCATGTCAGTTTTTACGCCGATGCAGTAGCATGAAATCTCACATTTCGGGTCGTTGGTGTCTGAATATATTGATTCGATAAAACAGTATGAAGTAAAATAGATGTATGCTTCATTGTAGATTAGTGGGTAAACGATCAGCGGTCTCCTTTTGTATATATTTCGTCCTAAATAAGTGTTAGTTATTTATAAATAGGTGATCGACTAAATTTGAATTTTTCGTGTTTACATTAGGACGCCCTCGTACCTAATAATTTGGGGTCAAATCGAACTTGCGTTCCGGCTGTATAAAGGAACTCTGTTGCTATCGGGATCGATCTTTTACCAAATTAATCCTCAACTATAATAATATTTATCAATCGCTGAAGACATAAATTCATTTTGGTGTCCAGAAATTAACCTACGATGTTCATGACGTCAGTACAGATTTGATCTACACTCTAAGAAAAAAGGGTTCCACTTAGAACCTTTTTCTGTCCTGTATGTAGAACACTAAGAGCTCTTTTGGCTAAAGAAACTTTTTTCAAGAACCTTAAAAGGTATACTTAAGATTCTACAAAGAACCATTTTTTGGCTTAAGAACCTTTTTTTAGTTCTACAAAGAACCCATGGGTTATCAGGAAAGAATCCATAAAGGTTCTTTAACCAGTGAAGAACCTTTTTTGGAACCCTAGTAAAGAAAAAGCTTCTTTAGCCAGAAAATAATTATGTAAAACCAAAAAAAGATTAATGTTGTTAACACTGTTTTTCACTCTTTTAAACTTTGTGATGAGCCCATGAAGAAAGTCCCTATAGGCCTACCTAAATGTTGAAGGTTCTTTATAGAACCTTTCTAAGTGGAACCCTTTTTTTTAAAGTGTATAAATGTTAATTAACAGTTCGGCCTATCCCCTATCTCGATAGAGCAGTTTCGAGAACAAAACTACACACAGAAAAATGTTTACATAATTATGTTAAATATAGAACTCCATAATTATTATGTAAACCTTTCACACAGTATTTGTGTATAAAATACACAAGTTATGTAAAAATAACTTGTGTATTTTGTACACAACTTAATTGAGTATAAAATACACAAGTTATTTTTACATAACTTGTGTATTTTATACACAAATACTGTGTGAAAGGTTTACATAATAATTATGGAGTTCTATATTTAACATAATTATGTAAACATTTTTCTGTGTGTAGCTCAGGACATGAAAACAAAGAAAAGTAAAAGGATATTTCACGATGGTTGTTTTTTAAAGACGTTTCCATTCTAAAGTTTTCATTTCGCGACAGTTTTTCTTTAAAAGGCGGAATTAATTGATCAAGTACCATACTTCTGAAGTAATCTACGCAAACTAAGTGATATCACGACTGAAAGTTATATTTTTGTTTAAAAGATGTGGGTAACAATGACGACATGGAGTACTTAAATGAACGGCGTGAATCACGTTTTGATACAATTCTGGTATAAGTGCAACATATATACTGTTTGTATGGGGCGCTGTTATTGCAATGTGTGTCGTTGATGCATTTATGGGGTTCTTTTATATGTGTCGTTGATGCATTTATGGGGTATACTTTTATGTGTCGTTGATGCATTTATGGGACTATGGTAATGTCTGTCCCTGCACGATCTACTATCAATGCCATTTAATTCATGATTAGACCGTAACAAGTTGACGGTTTAATTAAGCCTACTAATTGGTAATCTAAAACATCTTCACGTACGGTCTTAGCATTCAACAAAACATTGATTAACCACTATCATACCTATTCTCTGTATCTAATTATCCCATTCAATGTCAAGCGTCAAACGACATGAATAATCAATTACAAATTCAAACGGAGGCATTGTCATAGGTGTTCGAGATGAATCCAAATTCATGCTTTTGCGCATTGCGTATTTATCCGAATTGAAATGTGTGCGACGCATAAATCAACATTTGACGAATACGCTATTGCATAATATATTAAGATCGACGTTTGCGTTGGAAATAACCCCGATCGATTAAGAGATCTGCTCCGTGTTTGTTTTCCACTTTATGTATCGAGCATTTACAATCCTACTGTTTCATCACACTGTGTCATATTTGCATTTTCTAAACGAGGATGAATTTAAACCTGATGGTTCACACACAAAGACATCAATATCCCATCTAATCGTTATACAGAAGCACAGAATGGATGGACAACGCTGATTACATCTAAATGACCATCACATCGGCATTCACATACGCTGATCATTTGCAATCATACATTACTAATTAGCTTTAAACGTGAAGGAAATCGAAAATCCCAGCTGTTATTGCGCTGGCTAATGTACAAATAATAAACATTTTCCAGCTAGGTTTGCTAGATAGATAAAATTCATTCCGGGGGCGTATATATAGTAGGAGGTGAACCGCCATTTCATTGTATGATTCAAGGGTTGTGTCATACTGGTGTTTCATAATTTTCTCAACAGGGGCGTTGAAATGTAATATTTTGTTCAGAAAAAGGGTCTTAAGAACTGAATATTTTCTCTAATTATCGGATAAATAGATTCGAAGCTGACATTTGCCATTCTGGTGTTTCATAATTCATATCGGGGTTTTGAAATCTATTTTATTTGTGTGTTCAGAAATAGGGTCTTAAGAACTGAATACTTTTCTTGAAATTATTTTAATTAATATTTTTATTAATTATTTGAAAAGTAGATTCTAAGGAGCCGTCATTTGCCATTCTGATGTTTGATAATTCATAACGAGATTTGAAATATGATTTTTGTTTGGGTTCAGAAATAGGGTCTTTAGAACTGAATATTTTTCTAATTACTCGAAAAATAGATTCTTAAAGGAGCTGACATTTGCCATTCTGGTGTTTCATAATTCATAACTGGGTTTTAAATATGATTTTAACTGTTCAGAAATAAGGTCTTAAGAACTGAATATTATGTTCCATTTTCGTAAAAAGTTGGTCCTAAGGAGCTGATATTTCAGTATTCAAAAATAGAAACCTATACAAATTTCAAAAGCACAAAATCTAGATCACAGAGTAACGGAAGTCTTATTTTTTGTACAAAAACATGAGTCTTACGAACTTAAACATGCTTAAAGAGTGAACATTAAAAACTAGTAATATAGGGTGAACATGGGTGGGGTAACTTCCGAGTGCGGCTTATATATACCTATAACACTTAGTTTTTAAATTGCCCACCCCCGGAATTCAATCCCTGATGTCGGTGAGATGTAGTTTTTAAATTGCCCACCCCCGGAATTCAATCCCTGATGTCGGTGAGATGTTAATGGTGCGATAACACTGAAATGTTTGACGTTGGTATGTGCCACAATTATTCTTGCAGCATGTGTGTTATATAAATGCAGCATGTGTGTTATATAAATGGAGCATTTGAACGAAACGTATACTACTCCCCATTATAAAAGTATTACAATATATAACAATATCCATCTCATCCATTAGATCCATTAGTTAACGACGAAGTGCATTTGCGATGTTAAAATAATGATGAAATAAGCTAAGTAGAATTGGTATTCGACAAACATGCTTCTTTGTATAAAACATTTTCAACATTTTGCGTGCAATGAAGACATGCTTTGTACTGAAATATAAAATGCCTATAACATTTGTCAATAACAAATGTGTATTCGACACGATACAGATTTATAATGCGATAGAAATTTGAAATGACAGAACACGATAGATAAAGCCTTTTCCTCCCCGTATTTCATAACCATGCTAATGACACTCAAGTAAAGGGTAAAGGTTTCGATGACATGGAGACCCTGGGATAAATCTAGCAGAATTATACAACAATATTTTGTGGAAATGATGAAAACGCCAATTCCAGTTCTGCTGTACATAAAACATCAGTTCCAGACAAGGGTATATTGTTACATGATCAAAGAAGTGTTTATAAAACATGACAACATCCATCTATTTGGTTTAGTTTGAATTCTAGAAGGCGCGAATTACAACCAACACAAGAACAAAATGAAACATTCCAATTTGAAACCCAATAGTAAGAAACCTTATATATATAGTGCTAATCATATCACATCCTATATTATCACATCCTACAAATCTCATTAAATTCATCCGATGCAATCCGACAGGCATCTAATCAGGCTGCATCTAGTGGATGACCAACCATCAAAAACACCATTTGCAAACTACCCCCCCCCCCCCCCCCCCCCCGTATACATAAGACCGGTCAGGTATTGCCGTATTCATGGTACAAGGCCAATGCCGTTACACAAGACACCGAGGTACGTTCAATGTACTATGCATGAAATATCGAATTGGATCGGAAATCGAACTGGAATAAGGATTTGGGGTCAAACTTGAGTAATGAGTCACTGTTGTAGTGTTCGCCTTAAAGGGCTATTTGTTGTAAGGATATAGAATTCAGGTTTAAAGACTACATAAATGATGATGATTTAATAATAATTATAGGACACTGATTGGACATGGCATAGAAGTTAGTTTTATTGTTAAGATCTTCATGGTAACCGTGCGGTAGGAAAGGCATTTTGAGACCAAAGTTGTTTGACATGAGTGAAAAAGTGCGGTCCTTCAATTCAAGAAAAGACGCGACAACGGGCAAACGTGAATTTTGTCAATCGAAAAGGGCTATAACGGTATATTCTTCTGTAAAAATGTTAGAATATTGCTTATAGTGGGGTGGGTACAACGAATAAAGTACGTTAACCCATAGCATTAACTGCACATCCATTCTGGTCTGGTGAGTAAATGCATTAAGCATGTTAAGAACCGTGAATAAGTGTATACAAGTAATACAAGTAATATGTTACAGTTTGAAATCTAATGGTTTAGGATGTTATATGAGCACTAACTAGTATTGGTTATGTTAAGAATATGTTATAGAGTAATGCATACAAGTACACAAGCCGAATTCTTACATAAAGGATAAATTCTAAAACTTATTCATTACAACGAAACTATCACCATAAGCTAAACTTTGCTTTACCCTAATAATCGAAAAACTAATAATTTAGAATAAGATATTAATCGAATAGGATCAAATAATTCATAGCCCACCATAGTCCTCCGGCTCCTCCTCCCGCCATTGTTGACGATGACAAAGGTTATCTGTGTTGCAAAGAACTCCTCTATAATAATCCAAAGGTGCAAGTCAAATAGTGTTTCTCATAGACTTAAAGTTGGTCAACTTTTTCAAATCAACGTAAAATCACGCTTCCCGTAATGAAAAGATTCCGCTTATAACAGTCCAATGCAGCAGAATTAGTTTTACTCCGAGACTTGAAGCCGTACAACTTCCTTAAGAGTACAGCAGCATTGTATCTCGCTGCACTCTGTTTGCTGTGCATGTAACAGTCCAATAGTACTTTTCACACCACAAATAGTTTCAGTTTACTCCGAGATATAAAGACGGTCAACTTCCTCAAAGTGTCATAATATCACCTACGAAATGTCTTCAGGTTCTCCATGGAAATTTATGATAAATCCATCACTAGAAGGAATCACTTTCGCTGCTAAGACCATCAACAAAATCAGGCTCATGATCTCAACATCATCCTTAACGAATGACAAGAGTGGTGGTAGACTATACCGACACTTACAGTCCAAAACTACATAAAAGTGAAGGCGTGGCAATTTTCTTAAAGCATACAGACTGGTACGTTTGGCAAGTTGACACTAATATCAACTGAAAGTGATATACTTGTCCATTTTATTGCCAGCAAAATGGACAGTAGTAGACGTTAATGATACGATCTCAACACTCCTCAACAGTAGACTAATTGTCACACAGTACATAACACGCGTACGGAGCTTAAATGACTAATACGTGGTATACGCGTGGTCGTGATTTATGTCAATTTTCTCTACCGCCTAATAATCTATATACAAATCTCAATCCTTTTGCGCGCGCTCTGTCTCTCTCGGGAGCGTTTGAATATTGATATAATGGCCCGCCCGACTTTTAACAGGCTAAACCTCACAAACGGTTTGGGTCGGTCATTTACGCTGTAGAGTGGTTCTCACCAGGGGGATATGGTAATATAGTAAATCAACACTAACATGCGAATCCGATGTCGGGTGTTGCAATTAAACTTCCGCATTACTTAATCTAAAACCATTACATGCTGTGTATTTACATAATTAACGACGGCCTCCTAGACGAAGGATCTTCGCCCTTAATGCAAACATCAACATCGATGTCACTCTTGCAAGGCGACGGTCCACATGATTAACAGCGGATTTAGTTTGGCGGATTAAATCTTTCCCGCGCTCCTGATAATAAATTCGTTAAAATGTCAAAGAACTATCATATTGGATGCGAGGTGTGAGAGAGGAAAAACCACAATCTCCTTCATCGATGACCTGGAATTGAAATCTTTTTACTCGATTTGGAAGCCAATTTATGCAGATAATGAGGTTAAAGGTGTCGGTCCGTCCGTGAAGAAATATAGATAAAACGGGCAAGTCTCCGCAAGACCGTTGGGACACACATTTAACCCTTCATAACAATCTTATATTATACCCTACCAATTTAATCATTCACTGTATTAAGTCCCCATTGAAGGCAGGCAATGGGAAGGGTATTCTAAAAGAATCCCTTATCTCAGCCAATATATTCACAAATTGAAAAAGGAAAACATGAAAATATCCATAAGATATATATATATATTCTTAATTATAACAACCGCTTAATGTATGTACCAAAGAGAACAATCGATAGTGATTGGAAGAAAGGCCTCGAGGTCAGACTAGACGTGACTTTGGACTAATTAAAAAACGAAACACGCTTCTTATCTATAGCCGTAAATTAATTAGCATGTAAATAGGTCTACAGTAAATAATGAATATTAGCATACAGATGGAGTAAGGTGTGCGCTGATTTGGCATTAACATGAAACTGACAATATCACGTATTTACTAATGATATCGCGATATGAATTTGTATGTTATTGTTATATGATGTAACAATTAATTGGATTTGTGTTGAAAAGAACGCGCGAACAAATCGTCCTTTGCTATAATTGACAACCTCTTTCAAGTCATATACAACTGTGGACAGGGGTATAGGCTATACTTAAAAATGCCACGCATGCTTTCAAGGTAGGGGAAAACTCGATTGTAAAAATGTAGAAGAAACCATAGATAAACAAGACGGGGATGGATAAGTGTGTTTTGGACCAAGGTCACTCAACACAAAATCCGATATAGCCTTTCGCCCTGTCATGAAATAACTATCAAATATACCCATCTGTTTACCGGGCTTTTCAAACATGCTAGTCATACAAGTGTGTGCGAAACAGACAGAGATCAGCTCCACACAACATTTCAATAGAGATAATCCGGGAGATAATCATTCCTTCTATTGACGATCTATGAAGAAACTCAGTCACTTGTGAGGAAAACAAGGGAAAGGTGAGGAAAGACAAGTGAGTAAATATAGAGCGAAGAGACCGAGGGACAGAAAAAGGCCAACAGATTTTGGAATAAAAAGGTGGAAAGGGGAAAAAACTATTGTGTAATGGGAAAGACGCACAGTGTATGCGGGAAACTGACACATCAAATATATATATACGTATATATCTATGTGCGTCTATGTTGGGCAGTTGGCTGATGATCGCCGTTTGTATAGTACGTGCGTGAAACCTCGGGTCCCACAACCATGAACTACTAACGTATTTCGATATTTATATCATGCTCTGCTGTTCATATAACTTTTGACTTTATTATATATATATATATATATACCGCTGACTGAGGACATCTCAGATTTTGAATAGTTACCATTCCCCGTCAATCTTGAGTCTAAACTGACTAATTTAGAGGACATCCACCCAAACACTGATCCAAACAACTGTACCTTCTTGATGTTGTACATTATTTCCCCTACCCTTTACAATTGTGACACACACACGGCCGGCTACCGCAACTGATGAACGAACGGAAAGCTGTATATAATAAGCAATGATCGGTGATAATATTTATATTAAATTAACACAGAAAATGTCCTGAAATTATTTGTAATTATCCGATATTGCACAAAATATGCTAGAGATAATAATAGTATCATCAATATTGCCAAAATATGCTATACTGAATATTTGTTCAGATTATTTCTATACAGAAAATATCTTAAATATTTCCGTATTGAAATTGTCTGTTCGAATATTCAAATAATATACACTCGTCCAATTCAATTATTATTCCTGATATGATGCCAAGTTGGCAAGGTGATGAATTTTACGACCTCGCAAGAAAGTACAATTTACATAAATATTGAAAATTCGTTGCCAGCAAACATTTCATTATTCGTCTGTCTATTTTTAAGAATATACTAGCAAACAACTCCTGACACGGTTGTTTTGTTTTGTTTTAGAAAGCAAAAAATAAAACACGAACCGCCATAATTTAGCCCCGAATGCCCCTTAAATGATTCCTACTATCAAACTTATTTAGTCTTGAAAATAAAACGTCAATAAAACAAGCCAAATCTTTTATTAAGATGAAATGATATGTGCGGATGATTAGACTCGTTTACGATTTATGATCGAACTTCTGAAATGTGCGATGATAATTGTACGTGATCTATTTGCTTAACCTCGATAAACGGTCAAGAGATTGATAACATGAATTATGCAGGATTTAACACGCAAAATCTTCGTGTTAAAGTACCCCATACTATGAATTATTTAAGAGCAACTTTACGTGTATTTGGTCAATGTAGCATTTCGATTGCAGTTGAAAGGCAACTGTTCCTTGTTCCTCATCTGTAGGTATAGGCAACAATATGCACGATAAGATATCAATGTCTAATTCAAAATAAATGTATTGTAGATTATTACTCAACCTCAAAATGTGACATATTCTGGGGATGGAAAGATCTATACCAACTTATGACAGGAAAATGCCATCTTCTAAAGATAGCAAACTGCTACACATTATTGGTAGGAAATTTCTTTTTCTTATCTTCTGACGATAGCAAACTGCTACACATTATTTATTGGTAGGCAATTTCTTTTTCTTATCTTATGAAGAGAGCGAACTGCTACACATTATTGGTAGGAAATTTCTTTTTCTTATCTTCTGACGATAGCAAACTGCTACACATTATTTATTGGTAGGCAATTTCTTTTTCTTATCTTATGAAGAGAGCGAACTGCTACACATTATTGGTAGGAAATTTCTTTTTCTTATCTTATGAAGAGAGCGAACTGCTACACATTATTGGTAGGAAATTTCTTTTTCTTATCTTCTGACGATAGCAAACTGCTACACATTATTTATTGGTAGGCAATTTCTTTTTCTTATCTTATGAAGAGAGCGAACTGTTACACATTATTGGTAGGAAATTTCTTTTTCTTATCTTATGAAGAGAGCGAACTGCTACACATTATTGGTAGGACATTTCTTTTTCTTATCTTATGAAGAGAGCGAACTGCTACACATTATTGGTAGGAAATTTCTTTTTCTTATCTTCTGACGATAGCAAACTGCTACACATTATTTATTGGTAGGCAATTTCTTTTTCTTATCTTATAAAGATAGCGAACTGCTACACATTATTGGTAGGAAATTTCGCTTTCTTATCTTCTGAAGATTTACTCTCTACGGATAAATATTGAGGTTAAAAAGTATTCAACGAAGATATTTTGAGATTGAAACCCAAACCATATATTTTACTTTATGTTGGTCTTTTCTCACATGTATAAATCATATCTTGAATTAAAGGACAAAAGACATCCTTTTTATTATTCTCACTTGAAAAGAGGGGTGTTTTTATGTAACCTAATATTTTCGTTAACTATTTCTCGCTATGCTCACATCCTTTTCCCAAATTCTTCCCCTACTAATCCCAATACAATTAACACACCTGTCTTGAAAATGGGAAATAACAAAGTTCGTTTGATCTTTGAATAAACTATTGAAGAGCTATCCGGCTACAAAATGGTGTAATTTGTAGATTAAAAAAGTTACTTATCCGGAACCAAAGTTCTACCCCTAAGATTTGAGATTATTCCCCATGCAACCTTAGGTGAGAATCACGGAAGAATAGATGTCCCTGTTCCGAATGTAATCCTATATATCAGGCCTGTCCTAACCCTGTTCCGAATGTAATCCTATATATCAGGCCTGTCCTAACCCTGTTCCGAATGTAATCCAATATATCAGGCCTGTCCTAACCCTGTTCCGAATGTAATCCAATATATCAGGCCTGTCCTAACCCTGTTCCGAATGTAATCCTATATATATCAGGCCTGTCCTAACTCTGTTCCGAATGTAATCCAATATATCAGGCCTGTCCTAACCCTGTTCCGAATGTAATCCAATATATCAGGCCTGTCCTTACTCTGTTCCGAATGTAATCCTATATATCAGGCCTGTCCTAACCATGTTCCGAATGTAATCCTATATATCAGGCCTGTCCTAACCATGTTCCGAATGTAATCCAATATATCAGGCCTGTCCTAACCCTGTTCCGAATGTAATCCTATATATATCAGGCCTGTCCTAACTCTGTTCCGAATGTAATCCAATATATCAGGCCTGTCCTAACCCTGTTCCGAATGTAATCCAATATATCAGGCCTGTCCTAACTCTGTTCCGAATGTAATCCTATATATCAGGCCTCTCCTAACCATGTTCCGAATGTAATCCTATATATCAGGCCTATCCTAACCATGTTCCGAATGTAATCCAATATATCAGGCCTGTCCTAACCCTGTTCCGAATGTAATCCTATATATCAGGCCTGTCCTAACTCTGTTCCGAATGTAATCCAATATATCAGGCCTGTCCTAACCCTGTTCCGAATGTAATCCAATATATCAGGCCTTTCCTAACCCTGTTCCGAATGTAATTCAATATATCAGGCCTGTCCTAACCCTGTTCCGAATGTAATCCAATATATCAGGCCTGTCCTAACCCTGTTCCGAATGTAATCCAATATATCAGGCCTGTCCTAACCCTGTTCCGAATGTAATCCAATATATCAGGCCTGTCCTAACCCTGTTCCGAATGTAATCCAATATATCAGGCCTGTCCTAACCCTGTTCCGAATGTAATCCAATATATCAGGCCTTTCCTAACCCATTGCTCATACGACATTGGATGGCCACTCATGTCCGGCGGTGCAATACTGGGTTGCCATAATTAATGGCCTTAGTGTCTTGCGATGCTTCCGACTTTATGGTTCAATAACGGCTTATGCGGGGCATCTCGTCGCAGTCTGTCGCTACTGTAGCAGATAACCTTGCAAGCATCTAGCAAACAAAGTTTGGGACCGAACGTTCTTTTTTTCTTCTTGCCACATACGCATTTTAATAGTATCATAGGCTATAAGGTTTAGTTTGTAAGAATATATTTTTCTCTTCCTAAGACCGGCATCGATATTTTTTCCGTAGTTAACATGTGCATAGATTAAACGGAACTTTAGCTGTTTAAGAACGACACATGTGTCCAATCAAATGTTAACTACGAATGTAAGGCCGGATTTTGTTCTCGAAATTGTTCCATACTAAAATCTTAATTGTCAAACATTACAATTCTTTGAACATTTGTCAAATTATTCAAAATTTGCACAACTCAATATGAAACAAGAATCTTTATAAAAGACAAAGATCGCTTAGAAGGGGTTTTGTTTGAATACAAGCGGACATAACATGAAGAGTATAAAGTGAATTGTATTTTTGCCAAAACGAGCACTCTCAATTTTTCATCGAAATCAAGTTTCAAGTTTTAAATTTAATATAACAAAGTGTCATAAAGTCAAGTTGAACATTATTGTTATCTTCATTACATGTACAAACGCCCCTTAAAATATTGGGAGTGAAAGATTCCATACTTAACCAAATTTGAATATTTGAATGATTAAAAATAGACCTATCACATCAAAGTCATGCAAAGTCTTCACTAAACTGCCTCATTACCTGGTCTTATATATCTGTACTGTTTCTTTATAAAATATTGGCTAACACAACGCGATGAATATAGGCCTATATATATTTGACACCACGTTCTTGCAACGCAACACGAGTTGTATACGACTTGTGGTACTCTAAACATCCACCCACAAGCTGATATCACATCATTTAATCCCAGTACTCGTTGTCAATGTCATAATCGCCCATTTACGAGACTTGCAGGAGCCCTTGATCAGCCCGACTGGTATACCAGTGCGCCGTATGGCAAGGACCTTATCACATAGGACCCAGACTACAATAATCATAACGATGACAAACTACTTTGATTTGATGAATGCGTCGGGTGAATGTCCTATTATAAAGTTATCATATTACACAATAATGACTAGTAAAATGTTGAAAATGGCATACAATTTTTAAAAGACAAACAAAAATCATGAAGAAAAAAATATACATATCATTTATACTGAACCTAATGTTTTATAAACACACGTTTTTTCATCATTTGACAAAAACAGACCAAATCGTTTTTATTGTTTTTTGCATTGTTTTTTTTCAGTGATTTGTCCTCAAATATATAGGCTGTCATGAATTTTGGTATCATCTTCAGATTTTAGAACTGTCCTCTCTGTGTACCATATAGCAATACTTTGTTCTGGAACTACACGGGTTTTAACCAAATAGCGGGGTGAGTACATATCAATTAAAGGAGGAATGTATGGAATATATCAATATTCAATCATGAAGCTAGAATTCAATGATATAATATCAGATGTGCCGGCTTAATTGCAAGACACTAATATCTAGATTAAACATTACATGTAGTTTTTGAACATACCAAATTTGACAAGTTTGCAATCACGATATACATTGTGACATCATATGTGGGTTAAACAGTTTTTTCACTAAAATATGATACATGTAATGGACACCTCTCTCTACGGGATAAAAGTATCATCCGAAAGCTGGATTAAAATACAAAGAGGGTTGAACTTCTCGGGTATTAGTGACGAGGACGGCTCCTCATTAAAGAATTTAATTTTACGGATTGATTTATGATTATGTCATCACAATTATATAGTCTCCTACCATGCCTACAGGGGTTATTGAAAGAGGTTAAGAAGTGTTTAGGGAAATTTGATGTTTGACTAATACCTGATTTAGGGTTACGGTTATAGGCTATAGGTAAGGGTCGTATCATCCGGGGATAGCCTATAACGGGGGTAGGTATACGGGGAAATGTTGGGGTAAGTGTAAGGTTAAGGAGATTTAATACAGGATTTTTGCTAAAATAATTCAAGCCACGCTTGCCACAATTTGGGCTGAAGAGCCTGTTATTTCTGACCGTCATTTTATTCATACATACATATACCATTGAATCCAATTTAACAATTTCGGTATCTATTTTAGCCCAATAAGCAAAACTGTCTTTTTAAAAGAATTATTTCGTCTTGTACAAGTAGCACGAATGGGCGAATAAATCGCTGCTTTGCAACGCAATTAAAGGTCAGTAGACATCCCGCAGACGACAGCCCCGGAATATACAAACATGTTTTCAAAATTCGCGAATGACGTCAATGAATTTGTCTCTCGCACAGTCGCCAGAAGTACTATTTCATATTATGTGTCCGTTGCGCAAGAAGACTATTATAGCTATATTATGATACATGTTGTATAGTGTAAATGATAGCATGCATGAACAACGTCAAATAATGTAAAAACTGATATCACAACATAAACAGAGTGTCGAAAAAAAATGAACGGATAGATGAACGACATGTAGATTATAATCAAATAATCGATAGAACAATTAATATTGCTAATTACAAACGTTCCTTTATAAAGCCAGTATAGCCGGCCTTTATTAATCCACGCCTGCAAATTGTCAAGTTCGTCGACACATACCTAATGGCTAATTACTAAATAGCTTTATAGACCCATTACACCACTATAGAGGTAGTCGCACTCTGGTGATGGGAGGACATTTACTGGGCTATTGGAATGCTTATTTCAGTTAAGGTAGATGTTCTGATTGCTGGCCCAATTTTCAACTTGATGTTTTCTATTTTACATGGAAGGTCATCCTTAAAATGGTCACATTCAAAAGTTTGAGTTGCATAACTCCAATAGTTCTTTTTTTAGAAACACAAGGTCACACAACATTTGCCAATTGAGTAGTACACAAACTGGCTGGTGGTTAACTACCTTTGGCAGTAATTCACCACATTTTAGCCTAGCATTTTTAAATGGAACATTTCTGGCCCTTAAGAATTTACAGACATAATGAGAAAAATATGGGGATTCTTCTGATATCAAAATATCTTGAGCATAAATAAAAATCATAGCGCCAAAAAAGTGATCGGAACATAAACCTTTAACGCAAGATGTAATCTTTTAGACGTAGACCACTCACAAGTAATATAAATCATAATTACAGGTTAATCATATCAGCCTTGTATTAACATGACTGTATACTCATTTATGAGTCAAATTCAATCCCCGGATTCAATCAATAATCTTTACCCCAGATACTCGAGCGTTAAGCGTACCCAGTAGCCATCTGACCCGGGGGTAGGGTGGGACTTGGAATACCTGAGGCTGAGTAGTAAAGTGCTCCAAAATTGGCTCATTCAAATGGAATATTTTAAAAAGTGGGGTCTGTAGACCTAAAGCCAGCCCTTGCATACGCTATTGCAATAGTAACATGCCTGAGTATGCTGAGTGTGTGTACAAATGGTATCAGTTGATAACACGACCACAGACCACCTTCAATGGCACAACTTGTTATATTCAGTAGATAGTAAAAATTGACACATTTGATCTATAGTAGATCAAATCTGCCAAATTCAAGAATAGCAACTCGACAGGTTCATAAGATACATATTGTTATCTTCAGATTAACCCCTAATTTATTAATCTTCAGTAGACCACGCATTAAATCTAGTACATAAAATCTGCCAGCTATAAAAATATCAACTCGACATTAAATCTAGTGGATAAAATGTGTCAACTTCAAAAATAGCAACTCGACAGGTTTGGCGATTAAATATTTCTATCTTCAGTAGACAGCAACTCGAAACATTGAATTTAATGAATAAAATCGGCCAGCTACAAAAATAACAACTCGAAATATTCTGTGAATATATGTTCTGTGAATCTTCAAAATGGCAACTAAATGTGTTCAGTGAATAAAGATTGCTATCTTCAGTAGACAGCAACTCCACACATTAAATGCAGTGAATTAAAACCGCCAAGCTTCTTCAGTAGACAGCAACTCGGTGCATTCAATCTAGTGAATAAAATCAGCCAGCTTCAAGAATAGCAATTCGACAAGATCGACAATCTACCAGTATAGAGAATATCAACTCTTTTGCGAGTATTGGATATAACTTGTTATCTTAGACAGCAACTCGACATTGCGAGTACTGGATATAACTTGCTATCTTCAGTAGACAGCAACGACATTGCGAGTATTGGATATAACTTGCTATCTTCAGTAGACAGCAACTCGACATTGCGAGTATTGAATATAACTTGCTATCTTCAGTAGACAGCAACTTGACATGGCGATTATTGGATATAACTTGCTATCTTCAGTAGACAGCAACGACATTGCGAGTATTGGATATAACTTGCTATCTTCAGTAGACAGCAACTCGACATTGCGAGTATTGAATATAACTTGCTATCTTCAGTAGACAGCAACTCGACATTGCGAATATTGGATATAACGTGCTATCTTCAGTAGACAGCAACTCGACATTGCGAGTATTGGATATAACTTGCTATCTTCAGTAGACAGCAACTCGACATGGCGAGTATTGGATATAACTTGCTATCTTCAGTAGACAGCAACTCGACATTGCGAGTATTGGATATAACTTGCTATCTTCAGTAGACAGCAACTCGACATGGCGAGTATTGGATATAACGTGCTATCTTCAGTAGACAGCAACTCGACATGGCGAGTATTGGATATAACTTGCTATCTTCAGTAGACAGCAACTCGACATGGCGAGTATTGGATATAACGTGCTATCTTCAGTAGACAGCAACTCGACATGGCGAGTATTGGATATAACTTGCTATCTTCAGTAGACAGCAACTCGACATTGCGAGTATTGGATATAACTTGCTATCTTCAGTAGACAGCAACTCGACATGGCGAGTCTTGGATATAACGTGTTATCTTCAGTAGACAGCAACTCGACATGGCGAGTATTGGATATAACTTGCTATCTTCAGTAGACAGCAACTCGACATGGCGAGTATTGGATATAACGTACTATCTTCAGTAGATAGTAAATCGACAAATTGCGATGATGAACATCATCATCAACATCAAATGAATCGGCAATGAGAAACTAACAAAGACACCGAAACCATACAGAAATAATTAACCTTAGAGAGTGATCACTATTTACGCCGGGTGGGGGGTGACGGAGGATTTTTGTTTGGGTGCAATTTTTTTCATCACCCCCTTCTTGAACACAAACACATTTCATGTCCCCCTCCAGTACCGTATGCGCAATGCGAAAAGTTGTCGTCTTTGCCAGAAAAAAATTCGCGTCCCCCCTTCATGTCTAAAAAAATGTTCGTGCCCCCCCCCCCCCCCCCCCACCCTCTACCTGGCGTAAATAGTGATCTCTCCCTTATCACAAAATAAAAACAGAACAAACAAAAATATCTAAAACAGCAAATAGTAATGTTAATATTTAAAGCATTTTATACAGGTATGTGAATAAATACATGTGCAATTGCTATCACGTTTTATAACGAGCGCCCCAGGTAAGTATGATAAATAAAATGAAATGACTGTATGAAATTTGCATGGGAGAGATTGAGAATTTATTTAGAGCAAACAACAGAGGTTAAGGTCAGACGAATGACTGCATATGACGCTAATATTAGTAAATCAAATCATAGCCCTGGCGGAGCAAGCCTATACAGTTTTATTATAATATTAATATTGCTATACAAATTGAAGTCTCACTATATTGAAAGCATGTAACCCCATGGAACTATGCATTTTGAATCATTTTAATTGGTAATTTGTCCGAGAAAAAGGTAAGGTAATTATCTCTTACCAATATTTGTGATTAATTAATTAATCATCTAAGTCATTTATATCGAGCTAAATTGTGTTAAATTTAGGGGACAATTCTTGGACGGAGTAAGAGTTTTCTTACGTCAATTTTTTAACAGTAGGTCTAATAGTTGTTATTCTTTTAATTTTGTTATTCTTTCTGGACTTACTTATTGGAGTGCCGTCCAGTGGGTAGATTTTGTCAATAATGCCCCTCGGTTTAAGGCCAAGTAAAATAATAAACGTGTTTCTCGTCCCCGCCCTCACCAATTTTTTGAGATTGTCAAACATTGTTGTTATTTTTCTTATTTCCTCTTTCTAACTTTGTTTCATTTATTGTTGTTATAAAAGAGATGATTAGAAGTGCTTGGGTATCATTTATAAGCAAAGTCCACAAAAGATGTCCAGGCTGCGAAATTCTTTAACGTAACCAACATTTAAATAGGCTAGTTAAAATGCTTATGACAACATCATAGCGCGGGCGTAGTTCACAGCAAGCTCGCTGTACCCTATACATAGTCCAGGATAGGGGTAGAGTAATGAGGAAAATACAAAAATAATAATGAGGGCCTCCCTCCCCGCCCCCCATTTTAACACTCAGCTCCACGTGCTATTTCTCCTATGATGATTAATGTACGGCCACTTTCTTGCTACACTCTCGGGAAGTACATCAAACCAACATAATCTTTCCATCCCCAAATAAAATATATATATACAAAACAAATTTTTGTTTTTTACTATTATTTGGCCTAAGTTGCAGCTGTATGCTTTTCAAGGATTAAACCTTTATCTGTTTAAAAGATATTTAAAAAATAATACTGTATAGACCCATAATTACGACACTACAACTTATCCCCCCCCCCCCCCCCTCCTCCAAGTTCTTGAAGAGTAATAATGGCAATTTGTCTGAATCGTCTTCTACAACGAAGCATTTGTTGGGGCTGTCCCTTATACGATGCTGTAGCACACAGCCGCCTCCGTACATACGCAATACATTATATCTATGGGCAGCTTTATAAACATGTCTGCCCTCCAGATGGAAGGCACAGACGCAGGGCAACACATAGACGATCTATACATCTATCCCTATATGGTGAAAAACAAGCCACATTCACAATTTGAGCAGATTGATACAGTTTCAGGTTATTTTGATCGAAATTACAATCCTGTATGTAAATACAAGTACGGTTCGCTTTTTACGGCAAAGGAATTTTTACACATGAAATTTGCGTAAATTTAGCAACATTTTGGTATGAATTCAAACGCTAGGTAATAAACTCGCTGCACATCGAAGCATTGATTGAAATCTGAAGTTGTGACGTCACATTGTACGGTATAAAATCGTGTTTAATGATACCTATCTGGCAAAATATTTATGATTCCTGAATATCAAATTTAAGTAAGCTTAATTAAATAGATTATGATTTTTTTCACGATTCCGCTTTATGTTAATTAAATTCTCACAATATACACGTAGTTCTATTCACACTGTGATACTACATGCAACGACTAATGAATAAATGACAGTCTGCATAACAATTGTGTATATACTTCTCATTCTCAATTCAACATTGAATACCATCGTATCATGGTTTTCAGGGGCAAATTGAGGAACAATTCTATAAATTCCAGTAAAGTAAACAGGCATCAGAAAAGTTGCTAGCAACATAAACACGAAGAACATTTCGCCAAATACATTAGTGTTACTTGATCAATAGATTACTCTTATAATAATAAAGATACGCACTATAGTTATATCACTAAGTCCCGTTATTATTAATGTCATCATTGGCAGTTTTAATGCCTTTTCCCAGGGTCCACACGCAACAACGCCTTTCATTATTATAAACACTGATACTTCGACTGTACCGTATTTATGCATTGTACCCCGTGTTTCTGAATCATTCGCACAATATACACCTGTGCATTTATAAAATGCGCGCATGATGATGTTCACTCAATTTCAGCTCAGTAAATGTGGCTGTATAGACACGACTGACTCATTAGTATGCTCACTCTATTATAAAACACCACCATGCAGGGGTGTGTTTACGTTGCTTGCAAATGCATGTACATTCGGGGTTTTCGTCCCTGATAGTGATTTGCAAGCATTTAAAAGGCGCTGCTATGTTCATGTACTTGAATGCAGATGCAAACAACTTAAGGTATGAAATTATTACCGGTATGCGACATTTCACTGATCGCAAAAGCTTACATTTGTGATGAAATAATTATTCTTGAATAGAATTTCATTAACATGATGATGGTAATTATTAAGTGGTCGCATGGCAAGACAACAGCGGGCGCACAGCGCACAAATTGCAAGGCTATCTACTGAAGATAGCAACTTCCGAAATACGTTAACAGTAGATGGCGCTATATCGGTTTAAGGCAAGGTCTTTGTGCATATCTACAGTATTCATGTGTACAAAGCCATACTGAAATGTGTTCACACTTTGGTTTGTAACAAGTCCTTTTTACGACGAGGCGTCCCAAAGTCGTCTTGTCTCTGATAAAGTATCAGATTAAAGTGCACGCGTCAGTGAGTTGAATTTCCAACACACAAAAGGTCACTCAGAGTTGATCGGTTTTTAAAACAAAGGCTAGGGTTAACTTGGTATTGATTACATCATATATTTGCCTCGATTGATTTCATATATACATGGGCATGTAGCATATTGCTATGTAAGTAGCAGATGCTCGTTAAAAATACATGATATGCCTAACATGCCATATGTTGAACAGAATTACAATCTAGAATTTCCAACTGGGGAATAATCTCTTCAATATAGCAATGAGAGTATTGGTATTCTGCTACCTAATCAATATCAAGCAGAGACTCTTGGTTCTTGAAAAATGTTTTGCTGATGGAACGAGATTTGTTACCCCAAGGGAACATTGGTTTGAACATTATCTGACATGGTAGCACGCCTCGTCGCAGATGGCATTGGCCCATGAATGAAAGTTCATTCCGCGTTTCATGAGGTAACTATTTTATTATTCATAACTGATTTATTATTGGCTTATTTCTAATTATTGATAAAAAACGACTGTTTAATCAAATCTATGCTATTGACGAGCAATGTGAAACACAACCGTGGACATTTCGGGAACAAAGAGTGAAAAAGTATTCTAAAAAAACCCTGATAATGTTTCATTCTGAAAAAATATCAATAACGAATTGAATCGTGGAACATAATTTTAATGCGGGTGGTTGCGAGGAACTCAATCAATGCCCACCCCCATATGTTCATCCGAATCCAAAATTATACTACTGAGGCATAATAAACCCTTAAACAGAGCATTTAACATGTAACATAAATGTCTCTTCAGAATATAGGAGCCTAACTAACACCTTTGTAAGGCCCTCTCATTTCATACCCGGTAAACTAAGTCTCTTCATTTCTCATTTTAATTCACTAATGGATATGCGCGACATATTTGAGAAGAGGGCGCTCGTAACAACGCATCAAATTAATCGGAACATTGACGCTAAAGCAACAGGTTCCGTTGAAGAAATTTTCTGAGAAAACCAATTTTCATTTATTAATCTTTGATGACAAAACGTGACTAAAATAGTTGTTGTCCTATTCTGTTATTCTTCATCCAAATTGAAGTGTAATGCAGTCGACACATTATATCAGAGTAAGGCAGGAGGACAGAAAAGGGCGCGAAAGAAAAGCAACCATCCGACCGTCTGCTTCATTTCCACATACCAACATTTTAAGCTACCTAAAATGTCGATGGTTTTCGTTTCGATAACGGATTTGTACACCAGCTGCATTTCCAACAGGTGGAATTTTGTAAAAAATAAGCCCGGGAATCAAAAATCCTGTTTTTCAACAGGCAGATGCTTTATGTGAGTAGAATATGAATACCCCCTGAAAACATTTCAAACCCATAAATACGACGTCATTTAACAACAAGGAGTGGTTGGTTGGCCTGGCATGATGTTCCATATTACTATGCTATCTCTCTCTCTCTCTCTCTCTCTCTCTCTCTCTCTCTCTCTAATTTTCTTCAAGATTTTGCTGTTCTTATACGCACTGATGTGGCATATCGGGCCTCTCAGCGTGGTTATATTATCGATGCCATGAAGAATGTATGCATACAGTGTACACATATTTTCAGGCGAGCTTGAGGCGAAGGGGGCAAAACGTCATTTCAACAAATTTTATTCTAGCTTAGAGCGACATGACAACAAGTGTGTGCGCTGATGTGGGCATGATGTTTTGTAATGTTGTGTTAAAGGAACATTGCTTTGCGATCTGATTGCGCTTTACTACCACACATGAAGGGATATCTGTTCTACCATATGATGTAACGAGGTTTCCGCTGATCTAAATACTAATACTCCCGAGGCGTTCAAGGTATTTCCAAAATATACTCAATACATTATAATACCTATTCTACTAAAAGCATAACATATAAAGTGTTGTTATATGAACAGACTCAAAGGATCTCTTTTCCACGTACGTCCTCCGTACGTATACGTTAAGTAAATCTGCAACATGGCAACGGCTACTTCATTGAACCATAAGGAGTCATAGTCCCCTGGGTCCATAGTCTGCCCTGTTTAATATAATATAGGGCACTCATATCTATGCTCCAGGGGGACTATGGCTCCTTTTACACCGGTGTGAAAGGAGCCAAGACATGGTCCCCTTGGAGCCATAGTCCGGCCTCCATATTACACGTTAAACAAGTGTTGTTGTAGAGATGAATGCTCTATACCAGCCTATAACATACAGGGCGGACTATGTCTCCTTCTACATTTGAATAACAGGTGATTCAGTTGAAAGTAAAAGTATTTTACTGCCACCAAATTTTAGTTTACATAGGAATGTATGCATTAACTGCTATCAGATAACTCTAAATTCATTCACTTGCTATATTCAGTAGATAGCACCAACTGTGTCGTATTGTTATCTTCAGCAGAGCACAGATCTCATTTAAAAGATGTATTCAGTATAACAACAAATGTTTTCATAGCTATCTTCAGTAGATAGCGACAGATTATTACATTGTTATCTTCAGTAGATAGCGACAGATTACTACATTGTTATCTTCAGTAGATACCAACATTACTTTATTTCTATCTTCAGTAGATAACAATAATTTCATCCCTATCTTCATGAGACATCAACAAATCTATTCATTACCATCTTCAGTTGACAGCAACAAATTAATTCATTACCATCTTCAGTAGACAGCAACAGATTAATTCATTACCATCTTTAGCAGACAGCAACAGATCAATTCATTACCATCTTCAGTTGACAGCAACAAATCAATTCATTACCATCTTCAGTAGACAGCAACAGATTAATTCATTACCATCTTTAGCAGACAGCAACAGATCAATTCATTACCATCTTCAGTAGACAGCAACATATTAATTTATTACCATCTTCCGTAGACAGCAACAGATTAATTAATTACCATCTTTAGTAGACAGCAACAGATTAATTCATTACCATCTTCCGTAGACAGCAACAGATCAATTCATTACCATCTTCAGTAGACAGCAACAGATCAATTCATTACCATCTTCAGTAGACAGCAACAGATCAATTCATTACCATCTTCAGTATACAGCAACAGATTACTTCATTACCATCTTCAGTAGACAGCAACAGATCAATTCATTACCATCTTCAGTAGACAGCAACAGATCAATTCATTACCATCTTCAGTAGATAGCAACAGATTAATTCATTACCATCTTCAGTATACAGCAACAGATCAATTCATTACCATCTTCAGTAGACAGCAACAGATCAATTCATTACCATCTTCAGTAGACAGCAACAGATTAATGCATTACCATCTTCAGTAGACAGCAACAGATCAATTCATTACCATCTTCAGTAGACAGCAACAGATCAATTCATTCCCATCTTCAGTAGACAGCAACAGATCAATTCATTACCATCTTCAGTAGATAGCAACAGATTAATTCATTACCATCTTCAGTAGACAGCAACAGATCAATTCATTACCATCTTCAGTAGACAGCAACAGATCAATTCATTACCATCTTCAGTTGACAGCAACAGATTAATTCATTACCATCTTTAGTAGACAGCAACAGATCAATTCATTACCATCTCCAGTAGACAGCAACAGATCAATTCATTACCATCTTCAGTAGACAGCAACAGATCAATACATTACCATCTTCAGTAGACAGCAACAAATTAATTCATTACCATCTTCCGTAGACAGCAACAGATTAATTCATTACCATCTACAGTAGACAGCAACAGATCAATTCATTACCATCTTCAGTAGACAGCAACAGATCAATTCATTACCATCTTCAGTAGACAGCAACAGATCAATTCATTACCATCTTCAGTAGATAGCAACAGATTAATTCATTACCATCTTCAGTATACAGCAACAGATCAATTCATTACCATCTTCAGTAGACAGCAACAGATCAATACATTACCATCTTCAGTTGACAGCAACAGATTAATTCATTACCATCTTCTGTAGACAGCAACAGATCAATTCATTACCATCTTCAGTAGACAGCAACAGATCAATTCATTACCATCTTCAGTAGACAGCAACAGATCAATTCATTACCATCTTCAGTAGACAGCAACAGATTAATGCATTACCATCTTCAGTAGACAGCAACAGATCAATTTATTACCATCTTCAGTAGACAGCAACAGATCAATTCATTCCCATCTTCAGTAGACAGCAACAGATCAATTCATTACCATCTTCAGTAGATAGCAACAGATTAATTCATTACCATCTTCAGTAGACAGCAACAGATCAAATTCATTACCATCTTCAGTAGACAGCAACAGATCAATTCATTACCATCTTCAGTTGACAGCAACAGATTAATTCATTACCATCTTCAGTAGACAGCAACAGATCAATTCATTACCATCTTCAGTAGACAGCAACAGATCAATTCATTACCATCTTCAGTAGACAGCAACAGATTAATGCATTACCATCTTCAGTAGACAGCAACAGATCAATTCATTACCATCTTCAGTAGACAGCAACAGATCAATTCATTCCCATCTTCAGTAGACAGCAACATATCAATTCATTACCATCTTCAGTAGATAGCAACAGATTAATTCATTACCATCTTCAGTAGACAGCAACAGATCAAATTCATTACCATCTTCAGTAGACAGCAACAGATCAATTCATTACCATCTTCAGTTGACAGCAACAGATTAATTCATTACCATCTTCAGTAGACAGCAACAGATCAATTCATTACCATCTTCAGTAGACAGCAACAGATCAATTCATTACCATCTTCAGTAGACAGCAACAGATCAATTCATTACCATCTTCAGTAGACAGCAACAGATCAATTCATTACCATCTTCAGTAGACAGCAACAGATCAATTCATTACCATCTTCAGTAGACAGCAACAGATCAATTCATTACCATCTTCAGTAGACAGCAACAGATTAATTCATTACCATCTACAGTAGACAGCAACAGATCAATTCATTCCCATCTTCAGTAGACAGCAACAAATCCCTGCATGACTTTTTGATATAGCAACAAAAAGCAGATGGTACTGTTGACAATATAGAGCGGTAAGAAAAAATAATTTGGTTAAAAAATAGATCAAATACCAAATGCGTAAGCCTTCTGAATATTATTCGTTGGTTTTATCATCTGAACTCAAAAGAAAACCTTTGTACAAAACGATATCAGCTATATATAGCGTGGCATTTGTCGGGATTATATTCCAAAGAAAAACAACCACCTCTCATGATAACACGACAATTAGGACAAATAGGTCTCCGAAGCAATTTTGAATTACAAGACATATTTTTTTTCAATAAATTTAAAAACATGAGACCGATAGACGTCATCAACTCATCATAAACGTCATACTTAACCAACCTTGCTTCTATATATAGATGTCGTCATTCGGATCGTTCATAAATGTGACTTGAATATCAACGTTATAAAAGCCTTCAGAAGATGCGCTGGAAAGATTGTTTAACAAATGTCAAAACTTCTACCAAAAGGTCATTGTTGTTAATCCGCCACCATAAAGCGGCGAAACCATCGACTGTTTTCAGTAAGTAACATATCATGCGTATGACGTGTATTTGGTAGGAATGCTATTAATATCCTTAGTTATGAGGCTAGAACTCCTGGATTTCTTTCCTCGATTTCAACGATTTTTAAGATTCAAATTTCACTATGAAAATCTGATGACGTTTTTTTTCTTTTTCTCTCACTGGCTTGAAAACACGAATCGAAAAACAAACCCGTGTAACAGAGCTACGCTAATGAGACCTAGTTTTCCAGAAAAGCTTTGCTATATATGAGTATGTGCTAATTCGATCAAAATCGTCAACTTATTGGGGGAGAATGGCGATACATGTTTTGCATAACATCTAAGACAACCAAATGTTATGATCATTGGGGAGATAATTAGTTGCAATCTGACATACTCCATAATTGAACCCCGCAGCAGACGTCATGCACCGTGCATGATGGTCCCATCCTATCTATAGCGTTATTTAGCTGTAATTGCATATTTTTACGCGGAATTTCTCGAGGCGCGTTCTACATTTTTATTTCTGGGGGAAAATTCTGGCATAAAACTCTAGTATAAGTCAAAATCTGTGCCCAAAATGTCATGACTGCTGGGCTTATTATAACTATACCGTACGTAACAAAAACTAAAAACACTGTCATACAGGGGCCTTTGTCGCCCACTTGTGCCAACCGCACAACAATAAGCTTTGTTTCGGGGTTTTATTACCAAGTGGGACCCATGCTACTCGACTTTAGTTACCAAAAAGGTTCATAAGGATCGTTGATTGTAATATAATATGGAAGGTTCATTATACTGATCCAGTGTAAGTACTCACGTGTACGTTTCGGACACAACTGTATCCTTTGTCAACACTTGTGGTAGTGATGATCTTGACGACTCATGACGCTTTTTGCATTCTTGGAGTTGCCAGTTGATTTATCATCTGGGGATTTTTTGCCAGATGATAATAGATCATCAAAAACGTGAGTGAGGTAGTATTGCCCCTCGTCGCGGTTCGACTTTAGTTGTTTGATATACATACATTTTGTTTTATTAATAATAATATTTTAAAAAAATCAAGATATTATGTTATGAATGTTTAAATTGTAAATGGTAATTTAAAAGCTAACCATGTGCGTGCAACTAAGACAACTTATTTTAAATTGTTGACCTCTTTACTATCGCAATCACGATTTATGTCAAGTATTGTTAATGCACGTCGCCGCATTTCTATTTATGAACGGGAGAATAAGAACCATGTCGGGTTAACATGGGGGTTAAAATAGGGTAAAATCTACAGGCACCTTCGCCAAAGTGTATCAGCGATATATGCAATTAAGCCATTCTTAGGATTGTTGAATATGCAAATTGACCAGAACTGTCATATCATTGGATTAAAGAAAGACACCACGTGTCATCTGTCGATTATATTTGGCGAGATAGTGCGAGAATATTCTCTAAACTACAGCAAAAAAGGGATAGGATGCCTCATCATCCACTAGTGAAAATAAACGATAAATTCTATTTCCTGTCTTTTTATTGGATGTTAGATTTGGTCGTGTTAATTTAATATAGTGATGCTTGAGCAAATTCTAGGAAATTACGGAAATATTGATCAATTTATGTATAATTGTTCCTTATTGATTAATCAAACGACGACTGTTTACGAGACTATACAAACTGCATACAACAATCGAATCATGTATTCATTTATATTGAGATATGGAAAGTCGACCTTTTCATCATGCGTAGCCTATACATTTGTATACCCCACATAAACTCGTACTCGAAGACCTGAGAACAGTCATGTAAAATGCATGCTCTGCTGTTTGCAGATCCTCCGGAGAGCGACTAAAAGAGCCAAAGTGAAGTGGTAAAGATAGAGACATGTTGAAAATATCGTTCTCCAAATACATGGTATGATAATCCCGGTAGGAGTGTTATAGCGCCCTCTCATCATCGCAATCATAGCATCATGATTGTTTGTTTGCATTTTACATTCATACACTATGTTCTCATATATATGTTGTTACGCAGAGGGCAGCCTTTACATAAAACCAACAATCTGGTATGGAATCGCCCCCTCCTCCTAAAGCCAACCTGTGGGGCACGGATACGGGGACATTTGTACTGGCAATATACGCAATATTCTAAAGATCAAGATATTTTGAGTGCCTTTATAATCTACTTTTAGTATCCTTGAAAAGTTAACCATCATGAATTGAAATGAAGACAGTTGGTGCTATCTACTGAAGATAGCGCTGAGGTATTTGGTGTTATCTACTGAAGATACCAGAGAAATACTTGATGTAATCTATTAAAAGTAACGGAAAGGTATTTGTTGCCATGTACAGCAAATAGCTGTAGAGTAATGTGGTGCTATCTATTGAAGATAGTCGTGTCGTAACATATCTGACAACGTTTGAATATTCCTTTTAACGCATGTGCGCCATCAAGTAGTCTGAAACCAATCTTCTGCCCTTAAACGATAAAAAGTCTGATATCTACCGATTCTAAAATGATATCCTCCATGTGAGTATGGTCCGGGACACATTGCTTCCGCTGACATTGTTATGTCCCCTGCATACGGGATTATGCCCACCCGTATCATGCTACCAACGTTTGTTTGTTTGTTTGTTTACACGGTCGGTCCATATGGACACACGCTTGGGTCCTGAAAGGACCAAGCTCAAGCAAAATGCTCGGGCCAGGCTTATAAAGTATAGAAAGGACTATTTTTATATTTTAATATGGGAAGGTAACAAACCACTTGATTGCATATTAAGTTGAGTTTCGGAGTGGATACAATTCTGTGATGTGAAAGGAATTGGTGCCTTAATTAAGGTTTATTCAGTATGACAGACCCGTTGAAGAAACAGTATGGGATACCTATTTCAGAGATAGCTCACTGTAAATAAGGCTGAATACAACATATTTAGACCAATAAGACAGCGTTGATTTGCCTGTCATTACATTTTCATAAAATAACACGTCAGATAACGATATACAAATACAAATAACCATGAGATGAGTCGCAGATGATAAGCTTAATAGTCCAAGAACGTGTGACGTAGTATAGTAATTTAAAGCCATGATGTTATGGGGTTTTCCTGAAACTAATACATATTCATTAAGGCACATAAACAAATTATATTATGATTCCCAATTTGGTGACGGGGGAGATGTTTGTCATTGTTTTAGCCAGAAATCAGTAGATGCTAAATTAAATTCCATATTTGGTAATGTGTAGTAAAGAAGTGGGGGTGGTATAGTTAATTTAACAGAATAAATAGTGAAGATGACTTGAGATCAAATTAGTTTAGTGCAGCGCCAAGCTGAAAGCTATGACGGAGAGCAGAGGAGAAAAACAGTTAAACTCCGGCATAGTCGTGAAACATTAATTGTAAAACAATTTGAGACACTTCAATCTACTTTGTGTTGACCAAGAAATCTACTAATCAATTTGTGTATAATTATATAAAACATGGGTAGGCCTACTAATCATTTTGGGACAGCCTGTACTTTCATTTGAAGAAAATTAGCGCAATAAATTGATTTTAGCAAATTAATTCACTCCACTATACATCATTTTCTCAACAATTAGTAATTGTTGTTTTTTCCGCGTTACAATAATTTTGTAGAAACATAGACTTTATATCTGAATGGCTAACCTTCAATTTGTCATAGGCCTACAGGCTGTAACAAAAAAAAATTATAAAATTTTGAGTTTTTTTAAAAAATAATTATAAAGTAATTTCTGTTTCAATTTTTAAAATTATGCAAGGGAAATTTTCTCAGCTTGTTAATAAGCTTTGTTTCATGAACATCGTTGGTCAGGAAGCAGAGATATGATCAATTATCTAAAGTAGTCGTGAAATCATCTGGGCTACTTTGGCTAAATCATTGGGAAGAACAGTATGAATGGAATCAAACCATGAATATATGAATAGAGCGCTCTTGTGAGAATATGGTTCATTTCAAGTGGATCGTCTGGCAGCAGACTTTCCAAGGAGACTCCGACATGCACAGTGGCTAGAGCTGGGTGCGGCAGGAAAGATTTATGCATGATATTTTCATTGGAGACGAAGCAATCTTTCCTGGATAGCAGAGAGAACACCAGTCTCATCAGCGATGCGCACAGGAATAACCCCTCCTCTAGATTTAACTTTATGACCGCCCAAAATCAGACAGAAACTGCTTGTTCGGGCAGGAATCGTTGGTGATGGAACTTTGATTGGACATTATCGTCATAGATTGGAACATGAATGCTTAAAACGCTACATTGATCTGTTTAACAACACGTGATACCTGAGTTATTAGCACATGGAAGATACCTGTTGAACCAGATTGGCTCCATATCTCGTCTATGGTGGTTTCAAGATGAGTACCATGCCAGGAGGAATAATGAGCAATTTCATTTATGGACTCAAAGAAATTGATCAAGATATGATTATCTATTAATTAAATTGTATGAATTTATTTATTGAAATGAAATAAAACTATTTTAAAAAGAATTATGTAGTTCTCTTGATCCTTGCATGATACCCTAACCATATAATTTCAAAAAATAAGACTGTATTCTATGCTGAAAGTGCCCAACCCGATTTCTAGACGACTTAGTAGATACACATCACTTCACAGAGTGTAAACGATTTTGACATTGCATGATTTTAATGTTAAGTTAAAATGAAATTGTTATTGTATAATTGTTTTTGTTACATTCTGTAATCATGAATGGGTTATCAACATTCATCATGTTTACACACACTAACTAGTGGAGGAATGTCATAAATGAAGGAACAACATGAGAGAAGTCATCTTGATATACGTAAATGATAATAATGATAATTTCAATCAAAATAATGGAAACCTAAAATCGCTGATAGCCACCGTTTTATAGCGCTATTTTGCATTTACAACACCCACTTAAAAAATTTCATTTTGTGAAATAAAAACATTAGCGCACATGTATGTTTATTGAAAATTGGTTTTATTGAAAGGATCGTCACTCGTTGAGCAAATGTGGCTTTCCTTCGTATGTAGAGTGTAAACCCATCAAACCAACAACTGTACAAGCACAGTGTTAATACATTCGTATGTAGAGTGTAAACCCATCAAACCAACAACTGTACGAGCAAAGTGTTAATACATTCGTATGTAGAGTGTAAACCCATCAAACCAACAACTGTACAAGCAAAGTGTTAATACATTCGTATGTAGAGTGTAAACCCATCAAACCAACAACTGTACAAGCACAGTGTTAATACATTCGTATGTAGAGTGTAAACCCATCAAACCAACAACTGTACAAGCACAGTGTTAATACATTCGTATGTAGAGTGTAAACCCATCAAACCAACAACTGCACGAGCAAAGTGTTGATACATTCGTATGTAGAGTGTAAACCCATCAAACCAACAACTGTACAAGCACAGTGTTAATACATTCGTATGTAGAGTGTAAACCCATCAAACCAACAACTGTACGAGCAAAGTGTTAATACATTCGTATGTAGAGTGTAAACCCATCAAACCAACAACTGTACAAGCAAAGTGTTAATACATTCGTATGTAGAGTGTAAACCCATCAAACCAACAACTGTACAAGCACAGTGTTAATACATTCGTATGTAGAGTGTAAACCCATCAAACCAACAACTGTACAAGCACAGTGTTAATACATTCGTATGTAGAGTGTAAACCCATCAAACCAACAACTGCACGAGCAAAGTGTTGATACATTCGTATGTAGAGTGTAAACCCATCAAACCAACAACTGTACAAGCACAGTGTTAATACATTCGTATGTAGAGTGTAAACCCATCAAACCAACAACTGTACAAGCACAGTGTTAATACATTCGTATGTAGAGTGTAAACCCATCAAACCAACAACTGTACGATCAAAGTGTTGATACATTCGTATGTAGAGTGTAAACCCATCAAACCAACAACTGCACGAGCAAAGTGATAATACATTCGTATGTAGAGTGTAAACCCATCAAACCAACAACTGTACGAGCAAAGTGTTAATACATTCGTATGTAGAGTGTAAACCCATCGAACCAACAACTGTACGAGCAAAGTGTTAATACATTCGTATGTAGAGTGTAAACCCATCAAACCAACAACTGCACGAGCAAAGTGTTAATACATTCGTATGTAGAGTGTAAACCCATCAAACCAACAACTGCACGAGCAAAGTGTTAATACATTCGTATGTAGAGTGTAAACCCATCAAACCAACAACTGTACGAGCAAAGTGTTAATACATTCGTATGTAGAGTGTAAACCCATCAAACCAACAACTGTACGAGCAAAGTGTTAATACATTCGTATGTAGAGTGTAAATCCATCAAACCAACAACTGCACGAGCAAAGTGTTAATACATTCGTATGTAGAGTGTAAACCCATCAAACCAACAACTGCACGAGCAAAGTGTTAATACATTCGTATGTAGAGTGTAAACCCATCAAACCAACAACTGTACGAGCAAAGTGTTAATACATTCGTATGTAGAGTGTAAACCCATCAAACCAACAACTGTACGAGCAAAGTGTTAATACATTCGTATGTAGAGTGTAAACCCATCAAACCAACAACTGTACAAGTAAAGTGTTAATACATTCGTATGTAGAGTGTAAACCCATCAAACCAACAACTGCACGAGCAAAGTGTTAATACATTCGTATGTAGAGTGTAAACCCATCAAACCAACAACTGTACGAGCAAAGTGTTAATACATTCGTATGTAGAGTGTAAACCCATCAAACCAACAACTGCACGAGCAAAGTGTTAATACATTCGTATGTAGAGTGTAAACCCATCAAACCAACAACTGTACGAGCAAAGTGTTAATACATTCGTATGTAGAGTGTAAACCCATCAAACCAACAACTGTACGAGCAAAGTGTTAATACATTCGTATGTAGAGTGTAAACCCATCAAACCAACAACTGCACGAGCAAAGTGTTAATACATTCGTATGTAGAGTGTAAACCCATCAAACCAACAACTGTACGAGCAAAGTGTTAATACATTCGTATGTAGAGTGTAAACCCATCAAACCAACAACTGTACAAGTAAAGTGTTAATACATTCGTATGTAGAGTGTAAACCCATCAAACCAACAACTGCACAAGCAAAGTGTTAATACATTCGTATGTAGAGTGTAAACCCATCAAACCAACAACTGCACGAGCAAAGTGTTAATACATTCGTATGTAGAGTGTAAACCCATCAAACCAACAACTGTACGAGCAAAGTGTTAATACATTCGTATGTAGAGTGTAAACCCATCAAACCAACAACTGCACGAGCAAAGTGTTAATACATTCGTATGTAGAGTGTAAACCCATCAAACCAACAACTGCACGAGCAAAGTGTTAATACATTCGTATGTAGAGTGTAAACCCATCAAACCAACAACTGCACGAGCAAAGTGTTAATACATTCGTATGTAGAGTGTAAACCCATCAAACCAACAACTGTACGAGCAAAGTGTTAATACATCTTATTGTTTATCGCCAGCACAGCAAGAGTCAAGTGGAAGCGGAGTTCAAAATGGATCTCAAGGAGCCAATAGGTCATTATATCTACCCGCCAACAATTATCCTGGGAATATATCTGGATAAGACGAGCGCTGTCATATCTTCAGCGTATATGAATGTGCATCTAAAATAAAGGATGCATTTAAGCCGAGGTAGTATGGGATAACTAGCTTCAAACATGTTGAAAATAGGTTGTACTGACCATTAAATGACTAAACGGACACACCAACCAAACCTCGTTTATGTATAAAAGTGAATAAATCTAGTACATTGAAATTCCGCTGAAACTGCACATATCGCCATGGCTTTTGAGCTCAATTCGTGATTTTTACATTTTACAACATCACTGAACTTGTTGTACATCCTTGTTTAAATGGAAAACAGATTAAGAAAAACAACAACAACTGTCTATAATAGCGATATTCCATGTTTTGGATTAGCGTTCATTTTAGAGGGAAACACTCACTCACTATATTCAATTAACTTCGGGCTATGATGCTATTTATTTGTTCAATTAATCTAACATTTCAAGTAGAGGTAATGTGGATGTCATTCACCAGGTTGTATATTGGATGAAGATGGTTGTGGGTCCGATCTTTTAAAACCGTTTTGAAACACTTATAGTGTATCCATGTACTCTAAAACACGGAATATCTCTATTAGTATTACAACATTGTTGAAATACAGGGTGAGTAATTTGTTGTTGTTGATTATATGACCCCATAAAATTCATTACACGTTGGAGCTAAATTATTTCATCCAAAAACCGCTGGAGTTGGATAACCAACTCCAGTGTCAGTATCATTTTTTGACAGCAAGCTGTGTGTAAATCTACCGCGTGAATAGCGCCACCAATTCTATGCTGACTAAATAGTTACGTCAAACGCGTCATACGCCGGTCACCGACGCATTCCAGATGATTACCATAATTTATTCAAATATGCAAAAGGGACCGTTTTCGCTACGTACGTTAGTATAGGACTTTCCTATCCCAAAATTAATAGTATCCCTGATATAGGGTAAAGTGAATTTGAATAAAGAAAGATGCAGTTTCCATTGTGGCACTTAACTCTATACCCGTGAAAAGAGCGTAAACGAAACAGTAAATGTACCGCTTCTTTCTCTCAATGAAAAAATAATGAAAATCTGGAGTGTCTGTAACTGCAGTTGCTCGTCGATTTGGAGTTAGAAGGAAGTTTGCACGGAAATGGGGAGACATGTTTTGGCTTACAAATATCATGAACGATCCTGGTCATTGGATGAGTATCACTCCAGTAGATACAGTGAGGGGTTAGATGTTCGGATTATGATCGTCTTTTCAAGGAGATAGAGAGAAAGAAGAGTTATACACTCCAGTGGCGTATCTGGGCTCTTTTCAGGGCGCGAAATTTGAACAACATGTCTACACGAATCTGGCCTTTATTAAGGTATATTTTTTGCTTTCAAACGGGTTTCTATAATGATATTCCTGGACAAATGCGCGCGTAGCGCGAGAAAATTTGCCATTTTTATACTAACTTGCCCATCATCAAACCGGGCAAGGGTCAACGTTGTCATTTAGATGGGAATTAAGTAAATCTCTTAGATATTCTCTTTTCTTTTCCCTTTTATCTCCCTCGTCTCCCATTTTACTTCAGATCTTGTAAGAAACACTACAATTGAAACGCAGGGGGGCATGTCTTATGGAACTCCATTTAACATATCGATTCGTAACAGTATTACCATCAAATACTTTAATAAAAAGTACAAGCATTTTCTTATTTCACAATATGATTTGTAATCTGATTATTATGCATCATTCTTTTATCCATACAAGGACTCTTATTTCAATTATTTGTCCGTATTCTATAATTAATTTAATTTATACTATGTTTCTCCTTAAAAGAAAATACCATTGTCAACATACTGCCTGTCCCGCATGTCTTGCCCGTCTTGTTTTTGCACACTGTAGTATCGTAGCTATAACTGGGTCCTTTGTATTTGCACGTAGACTTAAAGGGACATTAAGTGGTGTTGAAAATTTTAAATGTTTTAAAAATTTACTTCAGAATTCAAGATGAACATTAAAAATTGCCGTTATTGTTGTTTCTACTAACAAAAACACAGCAAAACTTGATTAAAACAATATCATCGCTATTTATTGAAAAAACGCCCTCTATGCAAATATGGTTTGCGTTACGCGTACTACAGGGGGATACTGTCGGACGTAAAATGCTCGTCGCGGCTGTACGAGCATTTTTGAATCGACGTTTTCTTGTACAAAGAGGGCTGATTTTTCTTAATCCTTATAGGTGTAGGTTCATACATGTAATACAATTATAAAAATATACTAATCCCAGTTTTTATCATAATTGAGGGCGAAGCCTCGAACACATCTCTTAGTGTCCCTTTAAGTTTAGGCCATTAATAATATATCATGTCCCACATGTCTTGCCCGGTCTTGTTTTTGCACCATGTAGTATCGTAGCTAACTGTGTCCTTTGTATTTTCACGTAGACTTAAGTTTAGGCCATTAATAATATATCATGTACGGGTGGCCAATCCTTTACGAGCTCTGCTCTTTTTTGGTCAAAACACACCAATGTTGCTTTATGTATGACTTTGTATTGATTTACTGGTGAACAAATGAAACTTGAAACTTGATAAGGCCAAGAGTTCTGAGATCATGGTCGTATGTAGCCGAGATATCAATCTTTCACATAATGTCAATCGGTCCATTCAATCTTTTAAATTGACGGTCTCTAGACCACTTCAAATGAAAATAGGGCGAACACGCCCTGGTCTCCCCGAACACGCCCTGGTCTCCCCGAACCCTCCTGCGATTGGCCACAAACCTAAATCTTGCTCCCTCGAAAACCCTGCATAAGCATGATAAGAAAGCTTAAAACCAGACACGCCCATGTCCATTTGTTGGAAAACAAAATTAAGCTCACTTAAACTTAAAGGTTTGTATGATGATATTGTGTATTATGAAAAAAGTGACATGGTCCATTATGAGGGTGCACAAGGTAGATCAAAAGTGTTTAAAAATTGACATATTATTATAGGACCTAATATTATAATAGCTATAATCAAACTTTTGAATTTGTTTTTCTCAAAATGCCATTTTTGGACATAGGCGGGTGTGGTTTTAAGCCCTAGCTATAGCGTCCGTTCATATACCCTGTGTTAGCTAACAGATCAGATCACAGCCGCCAAAACATCGTAACGTTATTAACGTACGTATGGCTGTCAAACACTTATAACATGTATAACTATACGGTAAGGCTATCATGGAGATAGTTATTTGTTCCATAAAATATGCAACACTTCCTCCTTTTTAAATGTCATCCAAGATGGCGACGCGCGGTCCTATCCCTTCTGACTTAGCATATTGCTGCTAAATAGCCGTTTGAATGCTAAACTCATTTAGTTTAAATCGATAGTGATTCGGGGGCACCAATGTATATAGCAATATTATCCCCAGTCATTTCCCAAACTGTAAATTAAAGACGGCACTAAATGCTTGAATAGCACTATAACGTCGTATAGCAACAACTTTCTCGTTGTTTTAATTTCGCGCTTTTATCGGCGTATGGCGTGTACAATGTGTTGTTTAAATTCCAACTACAACTTTTGTCAGTCGGCGAAGTCTTACATTTCACACAAAACATCCATGATTCAAAAAAGACGTTTGGCCTTTATTACGAGAAGCAATATTTAAGTCTTATTCAGATCGCACAATTCAAACGGGCCTCTCAATAAATGGCGACTTTAGCAAGTAACTTCTGCATAAACATGCAACGAACACTCTATCCGACTCAGGCGTTGGTCGATTCAGAAAGGGCCCAGAAAAGGACCCGCGCCATAAATTGGTATGACTGACTGTATGGAAAGTAAGTACACACACGAGGGGCACTTAAGTCTATTACTAAACGTATAGAAATGTTATAGCGAGATTTCGACACATCATTTTATCTTATATCAAGTTGTTAAGCGATAAAGAGTATTTGATGACGCTATGGCGCCTCTATATTTTAAACTTCTTAGAAATTAATCAACTACATGATATTTAACAACACGTGTTTTTAGCGTGTTGCGTAATACAAGGGTTAAGAGAGAAAAATGGTTTCCCATAAATTAAGCAATATCACTTATTCTACGCAAAGGGCGAGATTTCCACCACCTATACGAATTTTACCTTTACTAGGAAATATTACTTTAAAAAAATGAAATACATAATATTCCATTGTTTTAACGTACAGCGCTATCTTGAATGCGAGTCATTTTTCCACCCTCGAGAATTTCACCCGTTCCGAATATGCTGAAAATAATGTTAATGATTTGCGCGGGAAAAATGGAGTCTAACTCTATTTTGCCAGCCTTATTTACGTTTTCATTTTCTGCGATAAGACAGCGACACGATTTTCGCTTTTTTTTAAATAGTTTTTGGCAAAAGAGTTGGCGGTTTTCCAAGTACGTTAGGTTAGATGCAATGTCATAAGTAAAGGGCATTCGAGGAGTGATGCAAACACGTTGCCATGGAAACACATCGATGTGAGAGGACAGAAAAGGAAAAAAGAATCGGTGTAAAATGTGCTTGCAATATAAAAGCACTAATATACACACAGAGTACATGTATTACACGAATTTATATACGGCTAATACAGCTACGGTGTGATATTTTCTGAATTTTGTTGAAACATTTAAAAGTGGTTTTAAAAATAGAAATATTTTGACGCCTGGTAATATTTTGTTCTGATTTTATGGGATTTTGAAATTTTGCTAAGATTATTGATTGTGATGGCTAAAACAATAAAAGATATATCTTTAACATATTTCAATTTTGGCGAGTGTTCTCTCTTCATTATAGTAACACTGTACATTTTAATTATACGTGGTATTTAATTTTGTTTATTTCATGTGTACAATATTGCACAGACCCACGACATTATCTCACAAATATACCCGGTCTATAAAATGTAATAATTACTGCAAAGAGGAAAGAGCAAGGTTTATGAAATATAGTTTAATAATGGTATATTGCAAGATTTGCATGCCGCGAATATTTTTCTTCTTACATCATTTACCTGAACTTTGCACTAGCGAAATATTTTCATTTCCTATATGTCGACATTGATGTAACCAGTGTTAAAACAAATCGACTAATTCTAAATATTTTCCAATTCGAAAATAATCAGACCCCTAAGCCTTAAAAGAAAAACAGAACATTAAATTCCTACTAAAAATTACCCAAAATAATTAGATGAGCACCCCCGGTTTCATCACTTATTTATTATTGCGTCCTCCCGATCGATCGTTATAGTTCACATATTTATACAGATTTGTTTCTCAATGCTAAACCTGTCAAGAATTGTTGTTGTTGCTGTCAATCTATCTTTGGTTTTGGGCGCTGAGAGACATGCAAAAATGTCTTATTTCCGCATATTAACGGAGAGTGAACACGACTTAGATTCTACAGGTACCGAATAGTATAACTATCGGGCCCGGGCCATACATACATGCAAATTGTAACGCTTTACAATACAATGGGATGTTCCAAAAGTACTTATTCCCGCTAAGAGTGTCTTTCTCTAAACGCTATTAAAACAACTTAATTAACGTACCATCAAGTTAATATTGTCCATGTATTTATGGCTTATGCATGAGAAATCGTTATTGAAAGGTTGAGACGCGTACAACACCCTATGCTTGAAAGGTTGAGACGCGTACAACACCCTATGCTTTTAATGTTGGGAGATAAATCGATGTGTCTTTTAAAACCATTATTACGACACACATTGAACAGAATTATTCTGGAAATAAAATAAAGATTAATCAATTTTTCTTAAAATATTCTCATTTTATCTTAATAGGTTGTAAAACTAAAAAGGTTATTATAAGAGTACTGAATTAGGTGGCCATGGTCATATCAATATCATAATCTCGTAATTGTAACGTTACATATTTTAACGTGGACAGTTAACACCATCACGTTGGAAAATATCCTGCTTCCCAAAATCGATAAACCAATTGTATATCAATATCCATACAATATAATGATGAGTGAACCACTGTTGCATTTGCACAAACAGCGGGCTTTCCCCACAACGAATAGAATAATGAATTATTTGATTGATAACATATTCTGTAGAGTAGCACAGTATATCATGCTAGTTCATGTCAACTATACGTTATTAGTTTCAATAGTATGTTTGAAGTTTGTTGTACACTTTCAATTCGATGGAATCATGACTCATTATGTATGTGCAAAACGTATATAAGGCGCGGATCCGTGAAATGTCGTATGTAAATAATGTCTTCATTTCTGTCTGGAGTACATGTCAAAATGTACAGTTTGCACACGTATACATTATCGACTTAATATATCAACAAGTGCACGTATCGAAAAGATGTCGATATGTTTAATGATAAAACCATGGCAACTATCTTTATGCACGTTTGCGTCCATAAATTGTAATTCCCTTATTGCATGCATTATTTCTTATTTACCATAAGAACTGTGCATCCCTTTTTCTCCTTACATATGTTCATACTCATCTCATAATATCAGAAACTAAGCATGTGGGACACATTTGTATCACAAAAATGATATCAAAAATGTGTCAACATTTATTTGTTTACCTAATATGTTATAACTCTTTCAGTTTCAAGTTGATAATGCAAAAGAAATGAAGTTGCCAATTTAGATTGGAGACATTTGGATGACACAATTTTGTGTGTGAATGACACAATTTGTTAAGGTTGCACATTTTCGAAAATCCTGCACGGTTGCAAAATTCTGGCTTTTAATGTCAAAATTGCCTGAAATTGGCTAATTTGGTATGAAATTATAGATATTTCAGACCTATGTTAAGGTAATTTGGATGTAATTTTGACATGAAAAGTCAACATTTTTTATTGTTTTGGGGGGGGGGGGTGTCCTTTTATTAATATTATAGATAGGGCATAAGACTTTAATCATAATTTACATGTACATGTATCAATATGATCATTAATCTTGACAGTTAATACTTTTAATGTTTATTGAAATTTCGTGGCCACTTAATCTTTTTGGATTGTGAAGACACACAGAATCAGGAAATATCAATCACACAAAATATTTGTTCGTGTCTTACTCTTAACCAGCCTTAAAAGTCTAGTATTAGTATATAATAAATAGTACAACAATAATGTCGATAACGTAAAACTCGTAAGACTAGACCCAGGTGTGTTGACCCGTTATAATGAACTTGTTCCTCATTTAGACTATAGTGCAGCGCAGGAATGATTCCCAGAATATCATCATAACTGACAGTGACAGTAGTATGCCATGCACATAATCCGGTTGAACGTCCATCAATGATATGTTTTAAGTATTACACATGCAATGTCATCAGTCTTAGGCCTTGCTACTATGCTAGCAATTTCGTATTACATAATAATCTGAACTGAATTCTTCCTAAGCTTACCTGTTGATGTACGGGTATATCTACCAATATTTCCCCGTCCGCGGGTTCACAGTCACACAGGGTAACAACTAACTTATTATGATCCAACAGACATGACATAACGATGTGACATTCGCGAAAAAGTATAAAAATAACAGTGAAAGTACAAACATAGGGTATAAATTTAGCGTATGTTGCACTGTGGTGGTACACTGTCGGGTATACACTGTCTGTATTCTATCGATACACGTACATGTATATAAACACACTACACAGCGTATCAGAGAAACCGGTTTTTGACAATCGATCTTTAAGACCATCTATTGTTATTCCCACAAGGACAGAGTTCACACACCCGTCCGTGCGTACACGGGGTCAAATGTCAGCTCAATAGACTGTGGCGGTATGGACGAAATTCGGAAAGTTTAATACCCGGGTTTAATACGGGGTTTAATATTGTCATGATTATGCCACTGTGGTATTACTTGAAGTAAACATAGCATATATAATTATACTGTGCCTTAATAATTGGAATGGTAATTTGTTAGGTTTGGATTGGAGCACTGTGGGTTTGGAGGTTCAATATGAAAATTCATTAATTTAAAGCTACATGTTGCCATGGTGGCCCTGTGGATCCGCTTTGCATTTGATTCAATATAGGTCTACGAACTTTTGACTCTGTAGTGCAAGCCCAGATTGAAAACGTATTAAATACTCATTTTTTGGTGTATGTTGACGTACGTGACTTAAGATCCATTTGAAAAATATCAAGAAAGCTCACGAGGTATAATATAGCAAATAAAATAAGTGATCAACAGTTGAAGAATAATGTACCGTGCGAGTTAAAACAAAGACTCTTCCTCAAACGGCATAAAAATAAATATAAATGTTTTCCCCAAACATTTCAGTATAGTGTTGTGTTCAGGTGTTTATGATTTTTTTTCTCTATACAGGTGCCTATGATTATATTTCTTGTCCATTCTTATTTATTTTCTTGTTTTTGCGCAATGCTTTAGGCATTTCATAAATTTATATTAAGATACAATTTATAAAGTGTTAAATTACAATTCATAATGTCATAAAGTGTTAAATTCCAACTCATAAAGTGTTAAATTCCAACTCATAAAGTGTTAAATTCCAACTCATAAAGTGTTAAATTCCAACTCATAAAGTGTTAAATTCCAACTCATAAAGTGTTAAATTCCAATTCATAAAGTGTTAAATTCCAACTCATAAAGTGTTAAATTCCAACTCATAAAGTGTTAAATTCCAATTCATAAAGTGTTAAATTCCAACTCATAAAGTGTTAAATTCCAACTCATAAAGTGTTAAATTCCAACTCATAAAGTGTTAAATTCCAACTCATAAAGTGTTAAATTCCAATTCATAAAGTGTTAAATTCCAACTCATAAAGTGTTAAATTCCAACTCATAAAGTGTTAAATTCCAACTCATAAAGTGTTAAAACACTTGCGTATATTGAATTTAAGTGTTGTATCTTCTTCAAAATGAACACGGAATCCTCTACCCTGAATTAACTTAGAGGGCTATATAGACTCGTTACACGATTCTGTCAAATTAAGTAAGCATGTACGTCAATGGCTCACTCGACGAATAAAACATGAGCACACGCTACGTCCCTAGGTATGGATACATCCAGTCAAAAACGCATGTATGAGATGAATCGCTAAAAGATAAAAACGAAATGTACACGTGCTCTTTTAAATATGTTAATTAAAACAATTAAAACTAGCCTACAGTTGAAAGAATAAATACCAATACTTTAAATTGAAGAATCGTGGATTGATATTTCATTTTTAATTGAACTGAATTGACATTCAATATGCTGAAAGTACCATCTCTGAAAATACATTGAAAATTAATGAATTCATGCATGATCTCGCAATAGGTGTCAAATGTGGTGTCAAAGTCAAATAGTGTTTTTTATTTGACCTTTGACTAATACGCTGTTCCAAATACATGTAGTCATAGGGTTTTCATGCAGCCATTTGTCATCTCTCAATATATGATTATTCTACATAGGCTACCCATCATTGTCCACTATGACCTACATCCGACTCGGCCTATAGGTTATATGGTGATACAAGTGATTTTGTGTAGATCATCGGTCGATGTAATGAAAGATGCAGCGTTTACTAAATTACCATTGAAGATAGGAATACAGCTTGTGTATTGGTATGAAAGTGTTGATGCCCCACAGACGACACGTCATGATCAACAAGTCGTGTTATATGCAAGTATACAATTTCCTTGCAGCATCCATACACAGCGGTAAAGCACGAATCAAATATTATTCTACCAAAAGTGTTGCTGCCAAAAGAAAGATCTAGAATTACCGATTTCGATTAATTAATTTCCTGATCTGCTTTGTGTATCTCTAGTTCATGCACTTTAGGTTATGCAAAAATACTGGACAAATAAAAACATCTGATAATTTCTTCCATCATCGCCCATGTGTATTGTTAACGGAAAAAGAGTAACTGAAACAGGGCAATCCTACATCCTATGTAGGCCTACACAATGTGCGACCACGCTACTCTGCTATCTACCGTAGATAGCAGAAAACCATATCAATATGTATTTATATAAATGCAAATGTTTACACTATGTTTACACAATGTTTACACAATGTGCGACCACGCTACTCTGCTATCTACCGTAGATAGCAGAAAACCATATCAATATGTATTTATATAAATGCAAATGTTTACACTATGTTTACACAATGTGCGACAACGATACTCTGCTATCTACCGTAGATAGCAGAAAACCATATCAATATTTATTTATATAAATGCAAATGTTTACACTATGTTTACACAATGTTTACACAATGTGCGACCACGCTACTCTGCTATCTACCGTAGATAGCAGAAAACCATATCAATATGTATTTATATAAATGCAAATGTTTACACTATGTTTACACAATGTGCGACAACGATACTCTGCTATCTACCGTAGATAGCAGAAAACCATATCAATATTTATTTATATAAATGCAAATGTTTACACTATGTTTACACAATGTTTACAAAATGTGCGACAACGATACTCTGCTATCTACCGTAGATAGCAGAAAACCGTATCAATATGTATTTATATAAATGCAAATGTTTACACTATGTTTACACAATGTGCGACAACGATACTCTGCTATCTACCGTAGATAGCAGAAAACCATATCAATATTTATTTATATAAATGCAAATGTTTACACAATGTTTACACAATGTGCGACAACGATACTCTGCTATCTACCGTAGATAGCAGAAAACCATATCAATATTTATTTATATAAATGCAAATGTTTTGCTAGTGACGTAAATGGTATGTAATACGAGGGTCATTCTATAAGTTCTACCTCCTACCTCATAACTTTGCCATTATACAAGCTAGTCGTATGAAATATTCGACAATTGAATCTCAGCTACAAAATCATAGTAGATTGGTCTGAATACTCATTGTACTTTTCTGGATATGCAGTAAATACCAAACTTCCATTTAGTGCCGCTGGAAACGGGTAAAAAAAGCCAAATGTCTCCTAAGTGCTATTCATTTGGCCGATGATAAGAGACAAAATGTACCTATCGGTCAATTACAATCGTTATAAGTTACAAATATCTCTTGAACAGACTTTAAACTATACAAATGACTGATTTATTGGCGGAAAATTCCCTCTAATTAGCCAGAACCAGACCAGGACAGCCATCAATTTTAACCCTACCCTATAGAGTACCGCTGCAAAATTCATATTTGCTTTTCATAGGAACTAAGAGATCTTCATTATACAGGACTAAATGGATATATTTCAAGTCTCTCGAAGATATATTTTTCTATCAATGACTACCTGATTAACTATTCTAAATGTTGCATATAAGGAAAACTGATAAAGTTACCGTATCATGTTAAGATTTAACATTCGAGGCATCACTGTGGCTTGACTTGTAACAACGAACATTTGACTGAATATCAGTATTCCAATATGCCAAAGGTGTGTCAATACACTCGAGTTGATATTATACTATTTGCAAGCTACAAAAATTAATATTGCCTACAATCTGATTTACATGATAGTACAGCATTATATTCAGAAATCATCCATTGTTTTCTATTTTCAGTATTTAAATCGGGTGGTTATACCTAATCATACAATACGGAGAGAAAACGAAGTTAATGTTGCTGTTGATGTGGGTTTAATATGATGTAGAGGCTAAGCACCAAAATCGCCTAGCCCCTCCCCCTCCCTAAATTGGAAAATGAAACAGCAATTGTTACAGCATAAGATTTTGTCAAATTGACCTTTTTACATAAAGTGCTATAAACAAATAATCATATTTAATTTGTGCACCGGGATCATGACAAATTAAATGCGCCATGAGGGTCCTTTTTATTGCTATAGACGTAAATTCTATCGGATTATGAAGTTGTCTTTGCTTTGATAAAACCCACTTACCCAAGGCAATTATTATCATACATAATCGCATAATTTCAAGCTTCAATTGTGATTAAAGAAGGTTTTGTTTTTATTGGCTGCGTGGTCAGTCAGAGTTTTATAATCAGGTTTGTCCCAATTACATAATTAGACCAAAGTTAAAACGGTGCGATGGCCACTCGATCGTCCCGAGATTTGAATTGAAAAAATTGCGTTATTTTTAGTTCACATATAATTGATTATTGCTAGTAATCATTAGAAGGTGGTGAGAATAACACATTTCATTCATAAAGGAGCCAGCAATGTTAGGGGAAGGCATGATGCACATGGTGTTATTTCATGCTCTAATTTTTAGTGTTGATCATCAGATTATTGGACTTACATGCAATAATGAGCAATACAAAACCCGGGAGGACCAACATAAGACTTTATAGGTGTGTTTGTATCATCAAACGTTGGATTCAATCAGGTTATTGCTACGATAAGCCTTTATCATTCCCACCTTGTCATATAGCATTAATATTGTAAGAAGGACACCTAAGATCCATGCTAGGTGCATCATATATGGGTGTTTCTATAAATAAGGAGGCCAATGTATGACATACACAAATTAGGTCTAAATACTCAAAATGTGTCTATATTAACTGAATAACCACTTTCATAATAGGCCTAGATGTTCCATTATTCTATTTCATGAAAATGGATCAGAACAGGTCATTGAAGCGTACAGAGATACATTTTCACCATTATAACATCAATAGGCCTATTTCTTTGAAATACTTGTCTCCCCGTGTAACTGAGACACCAAAAGACACCAAATGTTCAATTATGCCTGGCAACTGCAGAAACTATCTGATCACTATTATTTTGTTTTTTTCTAAAGGCATTTACCATTGCTTTACTCTATAAACATCATTAACAGTGAAAAGATGAGATTACCTATTTTTTTGGGTGGTGGAATTGATATTTCATGCGTCCCCGTGTAACGGAGACACCAAACCTTAATTTCCTTGTAAATCAAATTATATTGATAAAGTGGAAACTTTTGTTCCATGTATGCTAGGAGCCTATACCATGTATACCAAGAGACAGTTTATCTACAATTTATTCATAAAATGTGCTGGCACATAACTACGATGTTACCCTAAAGTTATCACAGTGTAACATTTTTGGAGACACCAAACGTAATATTCAAACTTAAAAACAGCTACATTTTCTATGTTTTGTTGCAATTTCAGTTTAACTTCTCTATTATCCTTTAACCTATCAGAGAGGCTTGTAAAATCAACAAAAGGGAAATAAGATGGAGATTATTGTCACTGTTAAATTTAAAAAAAACTGCCTTCACCGTGTAACGGGTTTTTGAGACACCAAATGTTACACGGTGACGGTAAAATTGCCATGTATTCAATTCTTACTTCTCAATAATTTGCTTATGAAAAATGTGTTTAACACTTCAAAACTAGTTTGATATTGATCATTTAGCCTACAGATAACACAATTACTCTAAACAAAACACCATATTGTTAATATTTTGACCCTGTCTTTTTTTATGTCACACTTTTTTGCCAAAATTGTAGGACCGTTTTGCCGAATTTTCACCGAAATAAGAAAAAATGTTGATATAATATACATGTTGTGGTGTTATACCAGTGCAACTTTATGGACTTAATCAGATTTTAAAATGAAAATTAACCAAGTACATTCGTATAACAGGATATTGAACCATTTGAATGTAGACAAAGCAAATTTACCACTGGTACCTGTATTTATGGAAACACCCATATCTGTTAACAGATTTTATGAGATTCTTCATTTATAACCACCACCCCCCCCCCCAAAAAAAAGAAGAAAACAAATGACGGTCAAGGGTTTAGGCAACTGGATGAGTTTCTGAGGCGCGGCAAGCGTACATCAAGAGTCAATACGCCAAGAAGACGCCCAATAGTGCTCCCTTAAGAGTTAAGGCATCATTGGCTTGCTTGAATAGGCGCGTCACGATTGGAAATATGGCAATTAAGCAGCGAACGTGTGGCTTGTTTTTTGCTTTATTTAAGAGTGGTATTTTGATCGTATCGACGTCAAAATAATGTGCACTTAACACTACCCACTTATAGAGCTGTCTATTTCTATCAGATGCATCATTTATAAAGTAATGAGCTGATGATACGACTTTAAGCACCTGGAAATATGGCTGCTTCGTCAACAGGTTTAGAAAGACAATTGGCATCACTGAAATTATATATCCTTGTAAGCACTACATGATATTCATGCGAAGCATGTGAGTAACATGTAATGCTTGCGAAGAACTAAAATGATGTCATTTCTATGAACTAACTTGATATGCCTGACAACGCAGAAACGATATCCTTGCGAAGAGCTAAAATGGTAGGCCTATGCTTGCAAAGCATGGTATCAAAAAGCATCAAAATGACGAATGAAAAAGAGAGAGAAAATAATGTTTGTTTTGCCTCACCTGTTACTGTCATGTGGGAAAATCGCTGACATCAATATGGATTTTACTAAATATATACAGGTTACGCTTCTGGGAAAGAGTTTGGCTTAAAAGTGCACTTTTATTTCTGACTTGTGAGATGTTATTTTGTCATTTATGACAACGATAACTCATACAGAGGCTTTTAATGATGGTTCATGCCGTGAGTGAAGTTATCCAAAACACACTCACCTCAATGAGGTCACCTCATGCTCACAGATTAAATCAAGAATCTAAGCCTGTTACGGTTAGTTCGTGTTTCGCCGAGCGTTTAGCGAATAATAAATAAGCAGACAGGAATTAACGATATCCTCTCTACTTTTAACTTCAAACTTTGTTGTATTTTTATTGTACAAAGTCTTCAATTTTAACGAGAGATTTCCCGCAGGGTACAGCTCGCAACATGTGTGTTACGACATTTTGTTCTACTCCCCTTTCTCACCTGCTCCCTAATTGGCTAGCTATACGAGGTGTGGTAAAATGCCGCAATCGAAAGAATGAGCGCTCTGATTGGATACGGCACACGCCTGGCACGCGACGCAAAATACGTCATCAGAATGCCCACAACAACAGGTGTGGGGATTCCCTGGTATGGAAAGCCGTATAGGTCAAAATAGGATGAGTGATACCTACTTCCCGGTATCACTCCGTCACAAAGCCATCTCTATAAAGTAAACATGGTTAACGCTTACGACGAAATAATTATTATCCCATACAGTGTAGTTTCAACACCATATTATGGTTACTCTAGTAAGGAACACAATATGAGTTTAAAGGTGGAATGATCCGATCAAAATTTTTCCCATTAAAATCGACATTTTGGTTTGAAACGAAAACCCATATTTTTCTTATCATCCCTGCAAAACATTCGGAACGAAAAAGCAGTTAATTACCTCCCAAAGTGGTTAACCTCCACCAAAGTTCAAGTGAATTTGTTCTTCTATCCAGCAGCACTGGAGCAATTATATCAACAGTTAGAATATGACTGTTTATGATGTGCCTTCATAATTAGTAGTATGGACGTATGGATTCACACCACTAAATAAATAATGGAACAGTCCATGAAAGATATCTCAGGTGTCTCAGACAAAACTTGCCGATTCTTAAATCGTGCCGGTATTAAAACGTACTGCACCAAATTACCAAATTGTGAACTATTACATGATATACTGCGAATTATTAAGGTAAACGGTTTCAGTATATGCCTATGTATATTTTTCGTGCAAAAAGCCCCACAATTTCCAGGAAAATTGAGGGCACACTCCCTTACGTATCTCTCAATTCCCCTTTAATATCCAGTTACTACATGTATCAAAACGGGAGAGATGGTTACTCGTTCTTCCCGTCACCATGGAAACCGACAATCTGATGTTAACAGCAATCTATTACTCCTGACAGGTTAACCGAGGCCAAGACGAATTTATCATAATATTACGTGTTTGCATCGTACTTCGAGTCACTGTTAGTAACCTGGTAAAACATTCGCTGATTTCCGGGATTTGTAACTTTAGTTTCTGATATAAGAGATTCCGAATTGGTTTGCGTTTAGCAAGATGTTACGCACACTGTATACAGGCTGTCCCAAAATGATTAGTTACCCATCGATGCCCAAAGTTCAATCATTTTGGTCATCATCAAAATCGATGGGATTAGGTCCGTTGTTTTTACATTATCTTTGTCATACTGTACTATTTCATTAGAATTTTAGATTATGAATATCGGATTTATCAAACTCAAGATACACTCCATTATGTAAAAATGGGGATTTCACCTTTTTGACAAAGTGCTAAAAAAACGTGTGTGCTATTACAGCTTGTTTGAAAGAAACTTGTGTATTCTCATAATCTCTTGTCTACTCAATATAATCTTGTGTGTCTTTCTGTTGTAAATGTTATTAGTTATGGGTGTTCATATCATTAATAATTCTTCTCCTTAATTCAATTTAACGGGTAAAAGAAGTTTGTCACACTTGAGTGACCCCATGCATTGTTTTATTTGACAAGTGTTTAGGGACTTCTAAATGAAGTGGTATTTGGTGAATCACCAGTGGCTTAGATTTCATTTTCACATTGGAGAATGGATTTCGTGAGGTTAAACACTAATGGACTATACCATTTTCACCAAGTTTGTAGGAAATTGCATCCCCAATAGGAAAAAAAGAAGTCTAAGCCACTGCTAATTACCCATGACCACGTCTTTACCTGTTTAAATGTCCCTCAAGTTTAGCCTCAAAACTAGCTCATTATAGAAACAAAGCTTGGGGTCGCTCATGCGTGACGATCCATTTTTACTCTTCAAATTGAATCAAAATGAAGAAGTATTAATGGTTTGAACAACAAAATGATACAACAGCAGTTTAAAATAGAAAGGAACCAAAGATATTAGCAGACAAGAGATTAAGAGAATGTATTAGTTTCTTTCAAACAAGCTGTTTAAAAACACATTTGTTTGCACTTTGCCAAAAAGGTGAAATCACCATCAGTGTCTTACACAATGGAGTGTAACTTCATTAAAATAAGTCCGATATTCATGATCTTAAATTCTAATGAAAGGGTACAGTATAGCAAATATGTTTAAAAAACCCGAATATAATCTCATTGATTTTGATGATGAACATTTTTATTGAACTTTGGGCATCGATGGGTACTAATCATTTTGGGACAGCCTGTATATTCACTTGATGCTTTCTTCAGTAGACAGCACAGATACACAATTTCCCCTTCATTTTTCATACAGTGTACGAAAACACATTGCCATACCAGGAATAAGTTCACATCTATTTTCTTTCTTCTACTACCTGGATTTTCTACAGTAGAACGGGTACCACCATACAACATTCGATGTAAATAATGCCATGTAAATAATACCATGCCATGTAAATAATACGGATCCATGAATATTGAATAATCTATATCGCTATGTATAATGAGGATCTTTGGATCATTGTTTTTATACAATGTCTTAGATCAGAAAAGATGAATCAAATTTGACATTGTGTATGGCATTGGCTATTTTGAACTCTGAAATGACCCTTGCATAACACACCTCCCCTTATTAATACCCTTAATAGGTGTAATCATTTTGAGATCAGCGAACCCTAAATTCCAGAAATAAGACAAGTTTCATGTTCCCAAAATCCATCGACATTGCATAGGAATATTCAATATGTGCTAATACGTGAAACAACAAACGGATTACTTTCCTAAAAGAATCGAATAAAATAGTAATATTATTATAGCTGGAATACGCCCAATCCATTAACAGGTGTGACCGTCACGCTGTGACCTCTGCTACAGCTGACTTAGCTCACGCCGTGTTCAAACGGTCCAGGTTGACGCACAAGCAACCTGACAAGTCACGTGACATTGACACTTGTTTCTTTTTACAAACGGGCGCATGTACAGTTTTTAAATGTTTGATGAATACACGTGTAAGATATAAAGCCATCATGAAAAAGTGGACAAGGTATGACGTGGTCAAAATATAGATCGCGGGACTCATATTAAGAGGGATTTATGATTATTTCAAACGTTTTATGCGTGTAACTTTCATTCTATCCTTCCCTACGCATTACGAACCTTCACCTTCATGTAAATAATAGTTCTGGGACCAGAACCCAGAACCACAGTCCGTCACCCGTAGAGGTTATATGTTATTGGATTCTAGTTTCCGCGGCATGATGAGGGCGGGGAGTAATGATTCGCTATACTATTATATGGTTCGTATCTGTTCTTCCTCACATTTACCAGGAATCGGCGGCAAGCGCGGGCCAGCTTAAAAAAGGAGGCTAATCAAAATCTTGGTGATAACACGCCATCCATCCTCTGTGTCATATGTTCACTTAATATGTCATCCTTTGTCCCATTCGTATCTCTATGTTTTATTTATAAATGTTTAATGTTTTACTTCTGATTGATTTGAGAGCACTCTTAACCAAAATGATATAACCAGTTGTTTTATTCATGTCATACCTAAAAACCTAATAAAATATATCAAATCTGAAAAGTACATTTTGTGTAAAAATCCATATCCATAGTTACAATATAACTGCTAAATGGTAGTTGACGTTTTTAACACTGTAAAAGTTTGACCGCCATATTAAGGTAATAAATATAATAATAGCACATAATATCGTTCCATAAAGGTTGGAAGGGAAAGGGTCTTCTGAATCGACTGTCACCCAAAATCGAAGTACAATCGGAAGATAAATATGCTACTGTTGAGAGTGTCACCCCTTCTGGCCCCTTCCGTAAGAAGAGAACACTTTCCTGAATACAAATGACTCAATTCGTATAACGCGCATTGGTATTTGAAACTAAGGGATATCATTGGTATCAATAAAGGAAATAGCAGCAAGGGCCATCTTTATATGTATTTCAGCACCTCACAACAGTCATACACTTGCAATAATATCAACTTAATTTATAAAACAAAAAACGAGATGTAAAATAAAAAGTACACTTAAAAGATTTTTTCGTATAAATTATAAGGTAATGCTAACTAGTAATAGTGGTTTTAGCAGATGCATGATTCATCGCGTGTCGTGAACAGGCAACGAAATACACGCGCAGGTGTTTTAAGGCGAGGCCTCGTGAAATTGGATCTGTTTAGGATATTTGATTCAAGAAAAGGGCCATGATATTTCTAACCTAGCAATTCGCTGCAGTTGACACATATTTAATTATCTTCTTTCAATTCAGATACTTCATTACCCTAGAAAAGAAAAACAAATATAAATAAGTAGGTTTGTTTAGCGCGTATGCACAATACGTTTCACCTGTCTATATCAAATTTCAAACGTACTTTTAAACCAAATCAAAATACACTCTACAATATTAGTTTTAAAATGATATCTCAAAATGTACAAGTTGAGTAATGAACTTATATAACAAGTATTCGGTTGACCATTGTATGATAATATTTCTGCAGAATCATAATAATTGTATATGTAAAGCATTAAAATATCACTCATTAGGTTCATATACAATGCCGTCCAATTTAGCTAATGCACTTGTGTAATAATTGTAAAATATTATTTTGCATTTTAAAAATACGAAATACCGTAACCAGGAGTATTTTTCGTATTGAAGCCCAACGATATCGAACGGCGTAATTTTGATGGTAGAGTTAGCAAGTTCTTTTCGTTAGTCACTGTTAGCAGGAATAGGCTACATAACGGTATTCATACATGTCATAATACACATACTTTTAAATGATAGCATTTTTCAATGAAATTCACTTCTGCCTTAAGGGGGGACTCAAGGAAATCACTTTTTGAATTTTTGAGTGCTGTTATTATTGAACTATGAATCAAATGTATATACAATTTTGGAAAGGAAATGGATCAGAGAATCCACATTTGGCGTCAATTTTGGAAATTGGAAGAGAAAAAAAATCACTTTTTTGTCACTTTTTTGTCAAAATTTCAAACAATATTAGTTTAGGTTAAAAAAATGAGAAATTCGTCCCTAAGTTAGTGTCTTTAAATCATAATCAAACGATTTTAGCATTTTTTGCTCAAAATTATTTTTGTTAGATTTGTTTAAAACGCCAAATTTGGAGTTTGATCCATTTCCTTTCAAAAAATGCATACTTTATTTACATTATTTGATTAATAATTCAATAATTACAGCACTCACAAAATTCAAAAAATCAAATCAAAATCTTCCTTGAGTCCTCCCTTAAGATTGAAATGATGAACAATTTAAAATCAATTTAAAAAAAAAATCAATTATAGAGCAAAAGAGAAAGCAAACATTTAGAGCAACCTCGAAAAACTAAATGTGTTCAAGGTGATTACATACTATAATAAGCAAGCAGCACTATGGTACACTACAACACCTGTTGAAATGTTGGCACGTAGTTGAAAATGTTTCTATTATACAGGTGCAGAAGCAAGGTGTGGAATGTTAGCTGTGGGAACGAAGAATTTACAATGAAGTATGGGTGGGAAATTTGATAGCCGTTCAGAGTAAATTGTAAGTGAAAACCTTTCATCACTCTTTCTTAAATATGTTCCACTCTCAACAGGTTATACACAGGTACAAATTGAAATTCCTTGCCCCTCCAAATTCGTCACACAGTGAGTATTTTGTTCTCCTAGGCGATGAACTACTTTAACACTTTGTGACATAAACACGTCAGTCGTAAAAACCAGAGGGCAAGTGCATTCATATATATGCCCAATCATATTATTTAAATAACACAGTGTAACCATTCTATCTAACATTGAAATTGACGAAACAGTAGTTCAGACTACCTGGATGGAAACACACTTGAGCTTAACGCAAACTGAGTAGGTACCATATGGAATGAAGTTCCTAAGGCTGTACGGTTATATAAGTATGTATATAATTTATACGCGCAGTAATAGCCAAATCGACTCAATGCAATTTTCGCCTTAAGAATGAAACATCACAGAATTACAACATCGTGGTTTACGTACTTTCATTCGCACCTATTGCAGCGGGTTCCCTAGACAATTATGTACGGGACTGTTCATATCGTGGTCACTTTCAGGCCGTTTTACTAGAAGTGTGACACTGCAAACGTAATGGACTACTCCATTTGAAATCGATCACCCTATGGAAGACATGAATCGTCCACACAGGGAGTGTAGATTTCAAATGGAGTCGTCATCCAAATACACACTACCTATGGGGAATATTAAGGCTGAGACGAATATACCTATATTCGTCTCAGATTAAGGTAATGTCTTCCAGGGGGTGTATGGATTTCAAATAGAACAGCCCAATAAACAGAGACGACTTTGACCGTTGGTCCTCACCTGTCTAGATATGTCAATATTTCTAATTATTTCAGCAAATTACTAAACTGCTGAATAAAGAAGATTATGAACGGTCTCTTGTATCCTATCCTTGACATTGACGAATACGGATCAAATTGCTCACTCAAAAACGAAATTAAACTTCAAATCCCTTTAAAAAGGTTGGATATGCATTGGCTCGTCGAAATGGAATTGATTTCATGCATTTTGCTTTTTCGATTGAAGTTAGATGAGAAATGTAATAAATCCAAATGTAAGATTCTGTTTTGTTAATATTTACACGTTCGGTATTTAATGGCAAACATGATAAGGGCACATGTTATTACAATGGACTTGACCGACCAAATCAATTGCAAACTTGAAGTTTTCTTTTTAAACTTTTTTGAATATCTTTGAATATTTTTGGAATTTTACGTATTTTAATTAATATTAACGATGACGATAGCAGGCTACTTGTGTTTGAGATGACCTGCCTAAGAAAGATACTAGGCATATCCAAGCTAGACAAAATCAGAAACACCGCCATCAGAAAAACACTAGGGACTCAAGCATAATATTGAGAAGATTTCCATCAATAGACATGGAGTATTATGGACACGTTCAGCGTATGAACCCTCGAAAGTTGCAATTATTGGCACTGTAAATGGTGAAAGGCCTAGAGGTAGACCAGCTAAGAGGTGGATGGATGGTATTTGGTCAGACTGCAACAGACTTCGTCTGACATCAGAAGCAAGCAGAAAGGCTCAAGACAGAAACGAATGTCGTAAAATCTTGCGAATGATGGCATCACTCAACCAAGTTGTGGTGGACGCCATAAAGTAAAGTAAGTAATTAATATATTTGTCAAATTTTGACCACTTTCTTTTCTTTTAATTAAAATAAAATGCGCCCTACTGATAATATCGACCGTACTTTGTCCAGGTTCGTACGACGTTTCGTCGCCTTGTTTCTGAAAAGGCTTCCATCTGAGTTTTCCCTTTTTCTCTGAGTTTCCCTTTAAACAAGCGTTACAAGCCCTACGTTACAAGCCCTAGGCTATTCTATCACCTAGCCTCATAAGAACGATATATCGAGATACATTTGATCGTAGACCGAGACATACCAGAGGTATCGTGTTGATACCTTCATACCGAGACATACTAGAGGTATCGTGTTGATACCTTCATAGACCGAGACATACCAGAGGTATCGTGTTGATACCTTCATACCGCGAGACATACTAGAGGTATCGTGTTGATACCTTCATACCGAGACATACAGAGGTATCGTGTTGATACCTTCATACCGAGACATACTAGAGGTATCGTGTTGATACCTTCATAGACCGAGACATACCAGAGGTATCGTGTTGATACCTTCATACCGCGAGACATACTAGAGGTATCGTGTTGATACCTTCATACCGAGACATACAGAGGTATCGTGTTGATACCTTCATACCGAGACATACTAGAGGTATCGTGTTGATACCTTCATAGACCGAGACATACCAGAGGTATCGTGTTGATACCTTCATACCGAGACATACTAGAGGTATCGTGTTGATACCATACCTTCATACTGAGACATACTAGAGGTATCGTGTTGATACCTTCATACCGAGACATACTAGAGGTATCGTGTTGATACCTTCATAGACCGAGACATACCAGAGGTATCGTGTTGATACCTTCATACCGAGACATACTAGAGGTATCGTGTTGATACCATACCTTCATACCGAGACATACTAGAGGTATCGTGTTGATACCATACCTTCATCCCGAGACATACTAGAGGTATCGTGTTGATACCTTCATACCGAGACATACTAGAGGTATCGTGTTGATACCTTCATAGACCGAGACATACCAGAGGTATCGTGTTGATACCTTCATACCGAGACATACTAGAGGTATCGTGTTGATACCATACCTTCATCCCGAGATATACTAGAGGTATCGTGTTGATACCTTCATACCGAGACATACTAGAGGTATCGTGTTGATACCTTCATAGACCGAGACATACCAGAGGTATCGTGTTGATACCTTCATACCGAGACATACTAGAGGTATCGTGTTGATACCATACCTTCATACCGAGACATACTAGAGGTATCGTGTTGATACCATACCTTCATCCCGAGACATACTAGAGGTATCGTGTTGATACCTTCATACCGAGACATACTAGAGGTATCGTGTTGATACCTTCATAGACCGAGACATACCAGAGGTATCGTGTTGATACCTTCATACCGAGACATACTAGAGGTATCGTGTTGATACCATACCTTCATACCGAGACATACTAGAGGTATCGTGTTGATACCATACCTTCATACCGAGACATACTAGAGGTATCGTGTTGATACCTTCATACCGAGACATACTAGAGGTATCGTGTTGATACCTTCATAGACCGAGACATACCAGAGGTATCGTGTTGATACCATACCTTCATACCGAGACATACTAGAGGTATCGTGTTGATACCTTCATACCGAGACATACTAGAGGTATCGTGTTGATACCTTCATAGACCGAGACATACCAGAGGTATCGTGTTGATACCTTCATACCGAGACATACTAGAGGTATCTTGTTGATAACTTCATAGACCGAGACATACTAGAGGTATCGTGTTGATACCTTCATAGACCGAGACATACTAGAGGTATCGTGTTGATAACTTCATAGACAGAGACATACTAGAGGTATCGTGTTGATACCTTCATACCGCGAGACATACTAGAGGTATCGTGTTGATACCTTCATAGACAGAGACATACTAGAGGTATCGTGTTGATACCTTCATACCGCGAGACATACTAGAGGTATCGTGTTGATACCTTCATACCGAGACATACTAGAGGTATCGTGTTGATACCTTCATAGACCGAGACATACCAGAGGTATCGTGTTGATACCTTCATACCGAGACATTCTAGAGGTATCTTGTTGATAACTTTATACCAAAATATGTATCTGCCTTTGCTATTGGTTATACAGTTTCAAGATCAATGTCTATCTATACAGTACACGCGGGGCATTAGCTACATCAAATGCCAGTCCCACGGCCCATATTTCATTGACAACAGTCCTCGAGTTATTTTGACAGGAGATACTACATGGATTACAGAAATATGTTCACAAGACTCCAGATTCATGTTAGAAAGTAGCCCCGTTTATTACTCAACCATTTGCTGTCAAATTATTCTTGAAGTTACAAATTCTGGTTACTACATGTACCTCCTCCACCACCACCACAACTGCATAACCAAAAGACCAGAATATCATTTCATCACTTCGATTCTATATCCATGTTATCTTGACTTGTGTCTAACCTAACAACGCGGCACGGTATCTATCATATTAAGTCGATATGGCCAATAGCCACAGGGTTATTGGAGCTATTGCTTTTAATATTGTGAACCATCGCTTTCGTAACGCCGAATTGACATTGAGCCTTACTTGGTTTCAGCCCAACGTCGGGTAATTGGATTATCATATTACGGAAACGTTAAACTGATCTTATCCTTGGAATACGCTATTAAGTGCTAGTGTTAGTACATGTTCCAATTATGCTGCTGTTCAATTGTGGATGTAATATAGAAGAGATTTAAGGGGAGGAATAGAGAGAGGAGTATATACATCGGTTACAGAGGGAGAAAATACAATATTCGAAAATCTATTTCGTGCAGTTTGTTTTCAGATGCAAGCGAGAAAAACGACTTATATAACTACAAGAATCAGTGGCGTAGCCAGAGGGGCGATCTTCCCCACCCCAATATTCGAGTCGTGTCGGTTGAGATTGGCACTGTAGGTTTTTCGTACTCAGTTTTTGGCGCCGGTTTGGGGGACGCCACGGCACAACCCCCCCTCCCCCCCCCTCCCGCTCTCAAGTTTCTCATTCGGTTGCAATTATCAAAAGTTGACAGCCTGGTAAAGTCCTTGTCGGTTCACTTTATTACCGCCCCCCCCCCCCCCCCCCCCCCCCCATATGAAAATCTACCTACACCACTGACAAGAATAGCGTATTATTATAAGAATAAAATGTATCAAGGACAAAGAAACATGCTAGGGGCTGTAATATGTGGATATAGAAAATATAACAGAAAATTAGAAATGGGTATTGCGTGATATTCAATAACTAACCCAATTAGCTTGCTATCAACGGAAGATAGCAAATAGGTAAAGTGGTAATAAATTACTATCTACTGCAGAAAGCAATAACCAGGTTCGATAATTGCATGATATACAAAGGGGCAATATGCTATCAGGTTGTAATAACTTGCTATCTACTGAAGAAGAACCAGACGCAGCAATGGTTCTACAAGGTACAGCGCAATGTGCACTTGATGGTGAATATTAAGGTCCCGATATAGTGATCAAATAAATCAACTTAAAAGCAAAAATATAATACCGCCAACTAAGTGACATTACAACGATAAATTCTTCATAATTTTGATTTTGAGAAGTTTTAGATAAACTTATCATAATTAAAGATTTTTAAAAGCTGATCCCAAGATATTGCACATTATGTAGCAATAGAATTTAGTGCACATGTTTCTATCATACTCTTTGCTATCTACTGAAGATAACATTAAATAAAATAACTATGTTCTGCCATTTAAAGTTAAAAGATATACCAAACTTTGTTGACTATATAAATGTTCCTAGGTAGCATTATGCACGTTTATAATCAGCATGCACCTGTTGTGACCAAGAAGATAATGTATATCGTGTATGGCCCATAATGCTAAGGGTGACAAGGGTGGTCAAAACGGGTATGAAGTCATAACTAAAATAATTTTATCCATTATGCAACAACACCGACAGGACTGTCCCCAACACTTAATACATTTATCACGTGCTTCTTAAAATCCAAAATCTTACTCTTTTATTTCAGATTGGAGACAATAAGCAGCCCTTCAAACATAAAATGGGTTTATACGTTGAGTTATCACATGCCGACAATTCTTTGCCTCACTGATATACAATTAACATAGGATTGAAAGTGAAAATGAAACGGATAAAGATTGATATAAGAATCTTTATTGTATGGGATTCATGACCGCAGAATTTCAAACATTTGGAGAAGAGCTCTAATAGTACATACCTGTCTTCTGTGGTAGACAAATGTTCATTAGATCAGACAATAGTTACCATACTTATATATATTAAAAAGGTAAATGACCGTCGACTAAAGTAGAACTAACACTATATCACTTGGGTTTAAGAGTGGGGTGCTAAATGACACTATGTAAAATAAACTGATAAAAAATCACGGGGTGGTTCTCTTAAAAAGCCAGCACGACGACGAGCTTACGCTCATACTATTTCAGAGTGGTGGATTACGATACATGAAACACATGCCGATCAGGACATACCCCTCCTCCTCTTTGCCGCCACCGGACGACGGTGAAGAACCCGGGCCATGTTGGGGTCTTAAGTATGGCGAGGACGGACTCATTGTATTTTCTCCAGTAGAAAGCGCACTGGCTGCGTCAGCCGCGCGTTGTTGGCGTGCTGCAACCCTCTTTTCTTTATCGCGAGTGTCCAGCTCCTCCAGTCGTGTCATCTGATCTTGGATGCGTTGCCTGAAAATGCAGAATGATAGAGAGAAAGGGGGAAGGGAAGAGAGGAGGCGAGACAGAGACGACATAGGATAGGGTCAAGGGTCAAAGGTCACCATACATGGTGAGCCGTTGGTATTGGTGGATGTGATATGAGGAAGGAAGAATGGAAGCGTGTTAGAGAATGAATAGCAGAAATAATGAAACGAAGAAACGACGTCGCTGGAGAGTATTTATCGATTTGTCAAGTATTGTTATCGTCAACATTCCCGTCTTCCGTGATACAATGCTGGTATTACACTATCATTCATTCGAACACAATATAGAAGAATTAAAAAGAGTTACACTAGTTGCATCACAGAAATAACACTACAAGATTGATACACAACTTTGACGTATGCATCTTACCCATAGCCAGTCAATACACGAATGGTAGGCCGGCTGAACATGAATACTGAATAGGGTCATAAAGAATTGAAGACATAACAGGTTTAGTTTTATTTATCAATGATTTGGGCAACACATGTTGAACTGAGGTTTTGTGGACAAAAACTGCTCCTTAACCTTACTCAGGTTAGAGCAGATTCAATTTATCATCGTTCGAGCGTTAGATATTGTTTGAAATTTGATAAATTTTAATAAATATGCTGGAACGAATGAATGTATAAGCCATTATTTATGGTATTTGACATTTATTGTGTTGATTTTTTTCCTTCATGGATCTCACTGTAGAATTTCTAAGAAAAATTCATTTCCGGCAACGAATTCTCGCGTCCATAAAACCGCTTCCGTTCAACTCAATTTAAATTTTGCGTGATTCTATTACATGTACGATTAAAAAGAAAAGTCATAATTAACGAGGCCAGACGCAGATATAGTATATTAGTAAATCGTACTTTATTGGCGATATATTAAAATGCAAGACTTATTGATTTTTTGATGAAGTGTAATTTTCCGCAGATTTTGAACATTCTTTTTTAAGCTTTACTCCACGATGATGGGTGAATCGCTAGATGACGAAACGGGTTATTAATATACAACAAAAGGAACAACAGGTGTTTTAAATGACATCTGATTACGCGTCATTTGGTTTTATTTAAGAGAAATTGAAACCGTATCTAGTTTTCATTTGATTTGCAAGGCTAACTCATCTGTAAACCATTCAGAGATTTGGTATCGCGATAATGGACTTTCTAGTCCATCGGCGCATAGCGCGTAAGTTATACACGCGTTTTATACGCAATTATTTGATGAAAGGAATAAAAACCCACGGCCTACACACCCACATATTCATCAGTTGAATATCTTTGTTTTTAGAAGGATTTTGAAAAATTGAAGATTCTTAAATATGTTGATTTAAGTTGTTTTTGATTCTATGGCAAATCGTCTTATAACCTTCGATAGGTGCGCGTTAATGTGTGTTCACACCCACTCAAATAAAATAAAAACATCGCATCCAGATATGAAGATGCAAATGCGTGTTCTAAACAGCTCCTTCGAGACATAGTTTTACGCATCTATTCACTTTTTGTATCAATACGATTCTAATCGTTCTCACGGTAAGGTTTAATGCTAAATGTTATGCCAAATTATAATATTGGCTTAGCAATGTGAGACATTAGCCAAAAACAGGTACGGAGAATTATCTTCAAATGTGTAAATTCCTAATTTTTGTTGTTGAACATCCAAATGGAGTTTAACAACAAAACTTATTTGTCTGAATGTTTCAAATAGACTAATTCGAAGATAAAACTGGAATAGATTTCTTTTTGTTTTTAACAAATATTTGATTTTGAGCGGGAATAATGCCTGTTTTTGTGAGTATTTTGTTTGACCCGAGAGCCACCAAATTATTCCTCCACTCATCGGTATAAAATATTATTTTGTCAATTTTTCTCTCTCTAGTAGTATTTTGTGACCTGAGGCCACATGCACTTTAGATGCATTTGCTTCGATAGGAAAACAATTTCAAATTGATTGTTAACGCCACAAGGTGTAGTGTACATCCGTTATGAGGTATCACTGGTACATGATGAAAGTATGCCTTGACATGAATGAGGTTTGTGAGATATATCAAAGTTGTCATTTATTAAATGAGGTCATTACGTTGAAAGATTCCAGTTGAGAGAATTTATGTTGACATATGTCAGGTGTGATTTTGTTGAGGAAATGATATTGATAGAATGCAATAAATACTGAAACACTATTATATATGGGAAATATTCTTAAGTAAGGTGACGAAATGACACACCATGTTCTATGGGCAAACGGACCTCTCGGGTAGGGCCGGTCGGTCGAGCGGTTTTTATCATTTTTTTCTTCGGGAATTTTACAAAAGAAATATAAAAATAAAGTCTTAAAATTCCCCAAAAATGTCCGAACATTTTGCGATTTATTTGAAAATTCGAAGAAAAAAAAGGGTCAGCCGGGCTCGTAGAACAGGTTTTTTCGTGGCCTAAGCATGCCCTATGAATATGTAGTTTCGTTTTTGATATGTAAGAGTGTTGTTCCCGAAGAAGCATAACAAGAATTAAATATTTCTTTCGTTAAGAAAGAAAATGTGATGATATTTTACACTACTATTTTTAGGAAAAAATATATGTACTCGTAAATACCGTGGATGTTAACATTGGTAATATCTTAAAGGAGTCCGTCATCTCCAAGGTGGTATATCAAATGTAATTTTAATGTGAACATATGTCATGTCTTACTTCTTACATAACATTCAAGATTTGTGTTACATTTTTGAAACCAGCATTTGTAAAAAAATGAGTACATTTGCACACTCACTGTGTTAAAATGTATTTTCTTTCTTTATGGTGGATTGTTTTCAAATTACTTATTAATGTGGTAATATTTTATGTCTTAATGTCTCTGTCTTATTGTTAACCACCTGAAATAAATCTTTACCCCCTTTTATTAAAAGTTTCAAACTGTCCCGACTTTAAAGATGTCAACCGTCCTTTTCTGAGCCTTTCTAAAGGGTGTTTTCATTTCTTTATCGGTTGAACAAAATTTCATATGAAAGGAAGACGGCACAATGTATAAACACCTAAGTCCCCCGAATGCAAACGCGACAATGGAGGCCCATATATGGACTGAAACGTGTGCCTCCCGAAAGAGGAAGTTACGGCGCGCATTATGAAACGACAAGTCGTTTCCATCACGAGTTTTCCTTCTACTTCGTCTATAGTAGGTTCAGTAAAAGGTGACATCACGTCTATGACATATGGTTTGAATATTAACACTATGCATTTGACCAAAGGTTATATTTTGTCTGGTGGTTTTGCACTATAGTAACTATTGTAAGATATGACATGAGTGTGACCTTTTGTAATGTTAACTCCCTAAAGTGAATGAATATTTGTCATGGGCCATCTTATAGTGAATGCACTATCGTCCCATCAGACAGGGGCCTCTTTATACTCAACTTTCTATTTGCATTGAGACATGTATAGAGACTACGGGTGAGAAATCCCTCGAGAGCAGGATGTAGTTTATTTTACTGGAATTTTATCCTTAGTTTTCCCCCATATGCACTGTGTGCTAACAGTGTGTACCTTTGCGAGGTATTCTCATAAAATGCGCTATGAATAAGTTATAAGGGATGGGCAAATTAGAAGCTAGAATAGCATAGAAGACTCGATTAAAGCAGCGCAGTGTTTTCCGCGTTGATGATGATGAACATTCTGGGCACATAGTGGTTGCCTGTTCTCGCATTACACCCATGACATGGATTAATTATGCAAGTTGTTGCGCTGAATGGTTTTCTTAAACGATATGAAACGAGAAAACCCGTTGCTGATTAAAAAAAGGCCCTGTATAAAGTATATAGATCAGTTTTAACACGTATGTGTGCAAAAACCGGACTCGGAATTCTTATTCAACATTTTTCACACCGCTTTATAGTATTGTTGTGCAAAAACTGTTGTTATTCAGAATAAATGCCTTTGTTAATATTATACACAACTTTGGAATAATGCAGAATTGTCGGATTCAAGAAGCATTCAGTCATTTTGTAATGAGAATCGCCCTCATATTTTACAAATTCCTGATTCTGAGTTTTTGTGCTTTCCTATAGGCACTCACAGTCAAAAAGAAAAAGGCACATGTTGAGTAGCTTGGCAAAGAAACAACTTAACTTAGAGTGTAATTTAGTATATGACCCCATTGATCAAAATATCATATTTCAAGGCTCGTAGGGCTCAGTAAAGTCCATTTTACAGCAATTTGTTTGAATTTAAAATGTTTGGAAATTTTCAGGCCATTGGAATGATGATTGTATGAGGTGCGGGTTCAGGAAAGACGACGTACGGCTTTCAGAGAAAAAAACACAACTTTTTCGTGTTTGAACGCTTAAGTGATGTGAAACCATCTCTATCGTTTTGCTCTAACTTAATCAAGTATTATTAACCATATAACAGATGCTGACTGTATTGAAGCATGCACCCTATTCCATTTTTACATTCAACTTTCACATGCTACCTGTGAAATATTGAATATGTATCGATTAACATGTTTGGCGGGTGCCCCACGAGGTTCACGATTTAAGGTAATGGTCTACAATGTATTGGCTATAAAGAGGCTAATTAGATAGTATGCCTATAAGAAGCAGGTTTTTGTTGATGCTTTTTACTGCTTTTTATTTCACAACAATCGGGGCAGCGGTTCCAAAGTTATGTCAAACCGAAGTCAAAACTCCAACGCATTTCTCGTAAATATTTGTAAAAATATGTTATGTATTTGATTCATTTTCAACCAGTGATGAATTTTAAATTTGTTTTCTCCGGCAATCCTCTTATATGGTCATAAGTGGCAACATATCCAAAAATGATTTTTGTAGGACTTATATAATTTAAAAAAAGGTTTTTATGGTAGACCATTAATGCGTCGTTTTCCCTGAACCTGCTGCACCTCATAAGATGATAACGGTGCTAATGTTTCCGAAGATTCGTTATTTTCAATGATGAGAACAGTTATTACAGGGACATTTACTTTTTGTTCAATTAAAACAATATTCATTTATATCTGGTCCATTATTATGGTAATATCTCGACATTATTTATTGCATTTTTTGGATTTTCCGGAGTCTTGCGACTTTTGGGTCGAAATAACAATTGTATGTAATGTTGCGATGATTTGAAGCAGATATAAGAAAATAATGGGAAAAGATTGTTTCAATTTAACAAAAATTAATGTCCCTGTAATAACTGTTCTCATCATTGAAAATAACGAATCTTCGGAAATATGAGCACCGTTATCATCTTATGAGGTGCAGCAGGGTCAGGGAAGACGACGCATGATTTAACTTTCGTGTTTGAATGTTAAAGTGATGTAAAACTATCCTCGTCGTTTTACTCTAACTAAATCAAATATTCATTAAGTTAATAATGCAAAACATGAAAACAGATGCTGATTTTATTTAAGCATGCACCCGATTCATTTTTACATTCAACTTTTACATGCAACCTGTGAATAATAAGTATCCATTAACATGTTTGGCGGGTGCCTCAAGAGGTTCAGAATGTAGCAGTCATGTCTGGCTCATCATTATGATGATATCTCGACATTTTGCACCCTTTAATCTTAATTTCGAGCTATTTTGTTTTGAGCTATTAGATTGATTGTCTGATAATTTCATAATCAAAGACAATATCACTAGATTTATTTGTCAGAATTGTACCTTACATAATTTATAACACATAGATAGTTTAATATAATATTGCGTCTCATCCCCTCAAATAGCAATAAAATGATATAAGTGTGTGTTGAGATTAAATTCCCAATGGAAATGGATGTTTATAACAGTACGTTTGGAAAGTGTTGAAAAGGCTACATCTTGAGTTATAGATTGCACCGTATTGCTCTACGCATGCGTGCTTCATTCTACAGGTGTTTTGGGCATCTTGCTGTCGACGCGTTGTATTAAACGAAAATATTTTTTTGAACGGGTCTTATCTTTGTATCTTTTATCGACTAGATAAATAAAGTAGTTTATAAAATTATAAAATAACAAAGCGCTAAAACATTACATGATATTGCCGGATGTTAACGCTGTTTTACACGTGTTTATGCAATTTGGAAAATTTTCGCTAATGCCGAAAGAATTGTCAAATATCAACGCTTTTAGATCTCAATTTTGATTCCGTCTGTTAGAAGTAACAGACTTGCCCTAAAATTCGATAACGCCCAGAAACATAGAAATAGGCATTTTTTATTTTTTATTCATCGCTGATTGTAAAACTATAAGGCCCGTTTTGTACGAAGATACGAAAAACAGACGACAACCTTTTCGTGGACCTACTCCCGCCTGATGGAAATTTAAGTCGTGTCGTCTGCTGATTCTGAACACCCAAATGTTAAGCGCGGGAACTAAAAATAAATTATTCAGACTCAAGGCCCCCTGTCCACGCTTCAAGTGCCTCTGTCACAGCCATGGACGGTGAACGCGTTGCATATCAGGAGATAATTTTATGGGGATATAAAAACATCCCTTTTTTTCATCGCTTAGATGTTTCTTGCAGACGACGGAATGTGATTTTTCCAGAACTGTTCATTGAGCTTGATAACGATGATGATTATTGTGTTTGCCGCGAGGTGTGCTTCAGATATACCGTACATGAATAGAGGATTGTAATACAGATAAGGATCGCTTTGGGCTAATGTTGTATTAACGAGTATTAACGAAGATAGTCCCTGTAAAGGTTTTCTGTACTGAAATAGCGTCGAAATGTCGTCGCATTTCAATCTGTATTCAAGATGTAATCTAGCCCCAGTATTTGGTCTAAATATGGTGTGATTTATGAAATTTGTATCACTTTGCGTGACGATAGAATGAGCGATACCACTTTAGGCGCCAAATAATTCCAACGCGATATATTTTGATATGCAGACGATTTCTTAATAACAAAAGATAACATTTGTGTAGATATATAGACATTTACCCGGCTGTATAGTTGCGAGGAGGTACAGAGCAGCGAGAGAACGCTGCTGTTTCAAGCTAAGTCAATTTATTTGTATTCAGATCAAACGTTTCCGCTGGTGGTATTTGATTGCTTTAATATGCCAATGTTTAGCACTTTCCCGCGTGAAAACGACAGCAAGCAGACGACAATCATGTGAATTGTACCCGAAGTCCAACATTTGATAATTGGAACGTATTCCTGTAAAGACTATTATTTTGCTAGATGTTAGATGGGATGGTGTGGTGTTTAAATTAGTTGTTTTTCTGGCATTCTTAAATGGACAAATGGAAAGACAGGACATCCCCGTAGTATGGAATACGTTAAAGATCCGCACTATTTCAAGGCACGCACAGAATTAGCATGGTGATATTTATGCCAATAGTAGAAGATGAGTTTACAGTATTTGAAATTCAAATTGCATTAGCCTTCTGACATTTGATTCTTAGTGTATTGACTATATAGCTCTTTCTTTGAATTAATAAACAGTCCTCTTTTTCTCGTGCAGGTTCGGATAAATTATCTCTGAACGGAATGGATTTATTATGACGGATGACTGCAATATTTAACCAGTAGTTGTATCCGCTGGGCCCCTGTTGACTTAACCACATTATATGCAACTTAGTTTGAGGGCCCACCGTTTTACTTTGGAACCTTTGGGTAACCTGTGGTTCTTTCCTAACACCACACCATCCCTAGAGAATATAGTTTGCTCTTATGGTGTCTTTAAAGTGCACGAAGGCACATTATCATACCTTATTCTAACGATATTTATTTGATAACAATAACTTTCTTTTTGTCGGAGCCTTCTGACGTATTTAATCCAACATTTCGCACCGTGCCGTGACACTGATCTGGGGGCATATGTTGTATTACAATGCATTTGATTTCATAAAACATACACCTCTAAGTATGCGAAGGCTATTATACAATAACTATTCCTGCTTTTGAAAAGCAGATTATTTTGTATCACAAATTATGATCGGTGAAGGTTAATAAATGTGCCAGAATTCAACGTAGCAATCCATCATCGCCATTTTGCAGGTGGGAATGCTACTTCAGCCTGTTGCTTTTAGCCAAATGCACATTTTGCCAGCACACTATACTACTATGACGACGACGAAAGACATTTATAGAATTATCGATTTGGAAGCGGTATAAGAGGGGCCCCGGGTTTCAAATTCCTCTCGGTACTGCCTGACTCGTTATAAAACTGCACACGAAAATCGAGATCTAATATGTGAAGTAATAATTGTGCAATAGGGAATAGATTAACGGAGTACAAGAGTGTATTAGCTATTTGCTCTGGGTCGACTATTTGTCAAATCAATTTGTGGATAATTGCGTTAAAATGATATCGATTGATGGTTGATTTAATGGTGATTGCTAATTAGTGTATTTATTTAGAGAGGTGATGGTAACTAAATGTGCTGTTATATATGAACGCCGCTTCTATTTTAAGAAGTCATATATGACGATATTTGATTTGGTATTTCATTCTTGATATATTAATCAACTTACATTTCCCGCGCTTTTAAAATGAAAATAATTTTGAGAATAATTGTATATCTTAAAAGATATTGATATGAAAATGTTTGTCAGTTTAAGAATTTGTTAATAAATATTCAATAATCAATGTATATAACATTTAAAAAAACGCATAGAAAGTTGTATAAAGTATCACTATCATTGCATACAGGTAATTTCAAAAAGCAAGTATATTATTACATCTGCTAGAAAACCAAGAGAAATCCTAGTGTTTAGCTGATCTTTGCTGTTCTCTGTGGTGGGATGTGGTGTGGGGGTGTGTGCATGTTGTTTTTCAATCAGGCTTGCATTAGAGCATGAACTTTTTTCAGTTTGAATAATGCAATGGATATGGGGTATTTGGCAGATGGTTCATTGTTGTCATGGTATGCGGGTAAGGTGGTTTTTAACAGTATGAATACTGGTGTGTAAGGAGCTATGGTCCCCTGGAGCTATAGTCCGGCCTCTATAGACATACACGGAATGAAGCGTGAAACTAATGTTGCGTGTAGAGATATGGCCCCATACCAACCTATACTTTACAACGAGCGTTTAGTAGGAATTGAACCTATGCGGTATGTTCCTAAACTGAATTCATTGGGTCAATCTTACTTTTAAGAATTTAGTTATTTGGTATCTAACTGCATATACCATGTGTTATATGGCTTGTATCTAGGTTTGGGCTCAGACATACGACTTACAATTGTATTGATGAATGTGTATGTGGTATATTTTTGTATTAAGGTTAACATATTGTGGTCGTTGAATGTGAACAGGGTGTTAGTTGGAATTAAACCATCGTGTTTTAGCTGCCTTAAACGGATTAATTGCTTGGTGGTATCAAGAATCAGGATCCATAGGCGTATTGTTTGGTAATTTGAACTTTTATATTCGTCTACATATCGCTTGTATTTGTTCAATGTTCAATTTCTGGAATTGGTTGAAACACCATCAACAATTTCAAAGTTGAACAGACCGCCTCATGTGGTATATTTATGAATACATATAACCGCATGCTTATCATACGAATGGTTTATCCAAAAGGTATTTCTACCTATTTTGTTGATCACCCGTTATTGTACAAATCACCTGTTTTTGATGCTATACACAAATTATTATCATCGACATGAATGGGTTGGCTGTTTTATCGTAATCAAACACCAGCAATGTATTGCATCATTTGAGCATCTGTGGTATTTGCCTTACGGACACAACTTGGCTATCTCATGGAATGTGGTTTCGCTTTGGTCTATGAAAAAGGCTTGCATTATCATATCTTCAATATATGATATCCCCGCAGATATGGAATGTATTACTAACAAAAGTGGGTGTTTGGCTTGTCGAGTGACTTGGCTTCCTTCTTGACATCGTTAGAGTACAACTTCCTTTCTTGCCTGAAGATGAATGTATTGTTATGCCAGAATAAGGAGTGTGTTGTCCTGAAACCTTTGTAGTCATATGCCACCAACATGAATAGAGGGGTGTATCGTAAGATTTGCGGGTTGCACTCGAGTCAATGACGTCATTTTAGCTAGTACGTATATATTTTTAACAGGGCATAGCGGAATGTGGTTGTGGCTTTGTAAGGAGTAGCTGGATCGAAACTCATCGGTATTTCCTACAGATATAAGTATTTAACATGAATGTTGTACTTGTGGTTATTTATGCCCCGGTATGACCTTTTGATCTATTGTATTGTCTTGATTGGACTTTTTTGCGGTGCTTCGCCTTTTGATCTATTGTATTTTTGATTGAACTTTTGCGGTGCTTTGTCTGCCCGGTGGAATTTGTTTGGTTGATACATCGGTGTACAAGAGGTTGTTGCCTTCACTAGTGGAACATCGAATGTAGGTTCTTTGTTAAATAGTTTATTTCAACCTTCCGAGTGGTATGAAAATTAATCCATATAGGATGTATCGGTTGACTATGATATCCATTTGGCCTTATTTTGCGCATGTACATTTTGCTGTTTGGCATTATACTTTTTTTCAAATGGATTTAATTACATCATCATCGGTCGTGCTTGGACGGAACAATGGAAGCAAATTTAGTTGCTTCCATCATTCTTTCTTTGGCTATTTGTTTACTCCATTGGTGCGCCACGCCTAGTGGAGGTATGTATAGGAATACATATTATGTGTGTATGTGTACAGATACAGACCCGGGATGATCCCCTACTCTTTACGAAGGAGTCTGACTTTTTAACGTGCTCGGGATAGCTCTTCCGATGCAAGGGACCACCATTTCTACGTTACTTCCGAACCACGAGGCAATTGAGACTAAGTACCTTGCCCAAGGATACAAACATGTTGGCTGTAGCGGGGCTAGAGACCTGCATGCTATCCACTAGACCACACATGCTCAGAAATTACATACAAAGTGATATTAAAACAAATACTTATAACGATATTGAATGGCTTATATTCGTATTAAAATATTGTACTGGATATTAAAATATAGTACTCGCCCTAGACGTTTGTATTAGTATCTTTTTGTCAACATATTCGTGAACATTTTATTGAATTCTAATATTTAAAAAAAACACCTCTAAATAAAAATAGAATAAAACAGGGTTTTTGTTCGTCGCCTTAGTTGTTAAATAATGTTAACATTTTTAAAATACAGGCTGCAAATATTGAGATCTATGCCATTGATTGCTTTAACAATATTGGTACGTTGTTTGTAAACAGACAATTTCTACCGCACGGCAATAATGAATGTAGTTGTTGTTTAGATAAAGTGGTTTCAAAATAATTGGAATTGAAAGAAGAAAGTTGCCTACAATTGAACCATTCAGCAAGATATTCTAGTTGAATGTCTAGACCATTGTATTGTTTCAATAGAACATCCGTGACATTTGTTCAACAGGTGAACGTACCAAGTAATCTTGTGTGGTATTTATTCAATAGGTGAACGCGCCAAGGATTTGAGATACTCAGCAAGTATTTCTAAGCTTTTGTTTTAATGACCACCTGTGGTATTTGTTTAAACTGTTGAACGTACCAAGAAATTTGAGATACTTGTGAGATACTCAGTAGTATTTCTAAGCTTATATCTTAAATGACCACCTGTGGTACAGTTGCACATACACAAATATATGTCTAAACTATTGTTTTGCTTGAATTGGACATCTGTTGAATTTTTACTACAGGTGACAATGCAAAGAAAATAAAGCTATCCATCATTATGCACATACCATTGTAATGTTTTATTAATTGACAACCTGTATGGTATTTGTTTAGCAGGTGAACAATGGAATTTGAGATACGAAGTAGGCCTATTTGTTTTTTGTTTGAATTGAAAAAGAGATGGTATTTTAAAAAGTGACTGTGCCAAGACATTTTAGATAAATATGCTTTGATGGAATTGAGCACCTCTGGTATTTGTTGAAAAATTAATATGCCTATAGGCCTATGTAGGGATGTTACGATATGATGTCGTAAAATTACGTCGGTTTGAGAATAATGAAAAAGCTGACCCCCGTATTTACATTTAAATTATTTGAGTTACTTTTCACTGTATTGAAGGATCGTTTTGAAGTAACCAAAGAATCCTTAATTGCGTGGAAACATTATTTCATATTCTCGAAATGAAACGAGGATTGTTCTTTTAAATTGATTATAAGGGCCGTTGCTTCGAGTAAGTGACGTTAATCCGAATATAATTAAAAAATCCAAATTGTACATTATAAAATAGGCGTTATTTCCAGTGAATCCATTCCGATCCCGAATGCATGCAACACGTAATTCGGCACCTGAATAATAAACAACGCCCACATTTATCATTTCCTGACTTGGTTTACATACATTTCAGGTACGGTTTCGAATCTCATTCCCTACCCATGCTCAGTTTCAATATCTCAGGGACTGCGCGAAAGAAGAAGCTCATTGATAAACTCGATGCGCGGTTGAGGATGAACTTAAGGTGGGATGAAAACACAAAAATGGCCGCTCTAGCCAAACAAAAACTTGTCATTCGATACTGTCTTGCGCGCGGTGCTAAAGAGGCCATAACTGGCAATGGGATTTAATGTATAGCCGTAGAACTAGCTAGTGTACAATGGTGATATTCCCCGCCATCCTGTCTGCTTTGGGTGTTATTCTGTGAAACAATCTTGCGTTTGTCAGTCAAGCTTGTTAGATGGATACAGCAAGAAAATCAAACTTAAACATGAATGAACCTGTCGTAACTCTAGATTGATCAATAATGATATGATCACGTGATGAGTTATGGTAGAGTGACTGATATTTCAACAGCGTGTGGGAGTCTATAAATAGCTTTAAGGGTCTCGTAAATGTGAGTTATGTGCGAGTAAAAATCGAGGTTGTTTCCAGAGAGGGCAGAGTAATTGGTTCGTAGAAGTCGAACCTATCATAAATGAGGATTTAAATAATTTCTCTAATAAATCTCTCTAATTTCCGCAATGGAATTGTTAACGCTGTTACGATAAAACCGCAAGTTAGAGCCGAGCCTCTTCAAAGTAAACTACATCTAAAACATGATTGTTGATGCACAATTTAGTGAATTCCTAGAAAGCGTTTGCCATAGCAAACATTTAATTGATTTGATTTGATTTGATTGAGCATATCATTATGCACAAGACAGTATTGCACGGATAACAACTATACAAATTTAGAATTACAATAACATACATTTATCTATATATGGATAACGTTTTGTTAAGAAACCTGCTGTGTAATGCAGAGGCATACATTTGTGAAAATAGGTTAGTTTTTCCGTCAGGTACTAAGTTTTTCCCTATTACAAAATAAAAATTTCCCCTTTTCCCCCTTTTATCCAATTTCTTTTTCCCTTTTCTCCCCTTTTCCCTTTTCTCCCCTTTTCAATTATCTTTCCTCAATTTCCCCACCTCCTTGACGGAGTTGCTTCCCCATTTGTTGTTACCCTGAAAGCAGGGCATTTCAAGTTTATATACCCTGACGTAATGAAATATAAATGTATGTAATGATTGTCGATGTACAGGGTGTCCCAAAAAAATGTTAACACTCCGGGCACATAATATATCTTAAAAGGACAGGAACACATGGGTCTAATCTTGATGTATTATGAAAGCTGAGTAAATAAGCTTTCATTTGCATTTTATTGCGTTCCAATTGGTTATTTAGAACGGGAGATATGCCTCAGCAAACATGAGGAAGCAAAATCGGCTTGGTCCAATTTGCATTTATTAAAACTATTTTAACACTTTTATCGTATCGTTTCGGAAAACGACGACTTCTAATAAAAAATCGCTCTAAGTAATTCAAGATGTACTTATTGGTAATACATGTAGTAAATTTGAACACAATTGGACAAACCATTACCGTAAAAAGGTGCGCGCAAAAAGTGCTTTTAAAATCCAAGATGGCCGCCGTTACCATGGCAACGGTGTCCGTGACGTAATTTTTTTTCGCTTAAAATGAAAAGTCTTGCCCAAATACATCTTCTGACCAAAGTTCAAGTGTATAGGTTAAGTACTTTGAAAAATAGCATTTTCATGTTCAGTCTCCCCTTAAAAGCTTTACTTTCATACTGAGAGGATTGGACCAAGCCGATTTTGCTTCCTCATGTTTGCTGAAGCATATCTCCCGTTCTAAATAACCAATTGGAACGCAATAAAATGCAAATGAAAGCTTATTTAGTTAGCTTTCATAATACATCAAGATTAGACCCGTGTGTTCCTGTCCTTTTAAGATATATTATGTGCCCGGAGTGTTAACATTTTTTTGGGACACCCTGTATGTCCGTGGTTGTGGTCTTGGATAACCAAGGCATAAAAAGTATACATGTAAATGACCAGACGCTATCTTCAGTATAACATTTTTCTGTATTAGGCATACATGTGCTGACTGTAGGCTATCGCAACAGTTCATAACCTAGGCTTAGGTATACCAGATCAAGATGTTTACTCAGACGGGACTCTTTCTATAGCCATAAGGATCCAAGGGGACGACAGGTATCCATTTTAAGAGCGCGCGAACCACGGCCGATAATGGTAGTCTGCGGAAATGATATTGAGCCGCTTCCGTCATATTTTCCGTGAATGATTTGACCACTGCTTTAGACGTAGCTCTATTTTTACTTTCAAATCTTTTTAAGAGCATCGAAGAAATCGATAGGTGTTTTAAAATGACAATTATTCATTATGACGTAGCTAACTTCACAGCGTTAAGTTGTCTATTTAACCAACAAATAATAACGGGATATTTAGTAATAAGTATTGATAAACAATTTACAATGGTATTACACGAGAATGTACGAATAAAAAACCCCATTTCATAATAATACTAAATTCATTTTCTGTTGATAAATCACGCAGAATTCTTCTTAGACATGTTAGAGTCGATTTACCTTCCCTGCTTATCCAGTGATGACAGAAACGTACATGTTCACCCTGGAAGTTCAGCTTGGATTACACTCTCAGTAAAAATGGGTCTAAATGAATTCCAAAGCTGTCCTCTTATGGTTCCCCAATGAACCATCAAAATAGTTCTTAAGGTTGTGAAGAAGTATTTGCGGTTTAAGAACCTCTTTGAGGTTTTTTCTTGAGGGCTCCATAAAGAGGACAAAAAGGTTCGAATCCTTTTCATCTGAGAGCGTATCAAGATCAATCCGTATTTCCTGATAGCACATGCTATTCTATTGGTTTGTTTGTTTAGATGTTTGTTTACTCGTTTCAACTGTAGCTGCGGTGGAAACACTTTTGAATATCGAGAAATACAAGTGTCAATGGAAATACTGACAAAGACAAAGAAAACCTGGATCTATGAGGAAATCTTGTTTTTTCCTGTTTGTCGGTAAAACTTTTTTCTCTTCCTGCCAACATTTTATTCTTGAAAATAAATGAACGCCTGTCAACTGCCTAGTCGTGTACATCTTAAAATGTACACATCTCAGCACACGACAGTTATTAGAAAAGACATCTTAAGAGGATTTTATCTCTAGGGAGAAGGCGGGAAGCGTTGCCATAGTGATATGACGATATGTTATTGTACAATTTTGAATCACATATAGAAATGTATTGAAAACGAAATTGAGAGGAGCTATAAAACTGTATGTCTGGGGATAAAAACGACTCAGACTTATGTCTACAATACAGTTAAGCTCCGGAAAACATGATTAGTGGCGTGTTGGGGGTCAGGAAACCTATTTTGAAGGGCAAGTCCGCTTGCAAAGCAAACCCTCAAAGTGTAAACATTGTCCGAATATTATCCACTTTAATACCGATAATGCAAAATATACCGTCTGCAATTAATTCGCTGGTTTTCAATAGACTATGCCGCTTATAGCTGCAATTCATGTGTCATATTTGATACCGGGGACTGCCAGAGAGCGCGAAATGTACCGGAAAGTAAACTCGCTAAACCGTGTCAGTAAACACTAAATAATGTAAACCGTATGTTGAGAGGAGGAGCCGAGGAGCCCAGCTATCACTTCATAACGTAAATGTATGATTACTATAATGACGCATCGATAACATTATTAGTATAGCAAGACAATTTCAGGCAAATACCGTGCTTAAATTGTTCTGATAAATCGACTTAGTTGATGTTATTATTTTTGAGTACAATACAAATAATAAACAGGACAGCGATATCTGCCATTCTTGAGCCATACATTTCGTATAAAAATGTGTTTCAATGATATTGTGGCGTAATCGTAGGTAGGTTTATATTGACCTATATTTAATCAGTGATTTCTTGTTCCTGAGTTTTAATTATGTACGAACTAAATATTAGATAAGATGAACTCTGGCTTTGGCAATTTATAGTCCTCAATTGTGTTTTGATGCAAAAGAATAATTGATCAAAATGTGGCAATTTCATATTTTACTATCATAAGAATTATTTTGTTTCTGTAATATTCAGGATGGCATCAATTTTGAGTATTGTGTTATAGAGAAACGCTTTATATTTTAACAAATGTAGATGAACATGTATCAGCTTAACTGCTTGCTTCCGCTTATCGCTTAGACTTAAAAGTCTCCATACCTTTTTCACTCTCGGTGGTGAAATCTTTCTTCATATTTTTCTCTTTTCTTTATTCGAAGGAAAATGTTCAAATGATTTTAATTACGAATGAAAGACGAGAAAAAAGATAAATTAGATGTTAAACTTTCTCCTTTTGTAAGAAGAAAACACTAATCGAAAACGTTTGATTCGATCCAAATATGTGTCCAGTCCAGTCAGATCAAAATGATGCACTTGTCAACTGTTACATGTTGCTCCTGTTGCATTAATTTGTAGCATACAATATTGGGGTTGAAAGAACAAAATTAATCCTAAGTCACATTCAGAAATGTTCTATACATAGATCTCATAGGCCCTAGTACTTTATTTATTGTATTGTTAAAATCAGTAACATGTAGGTCCAGACAAATGCATTCGTTTGATGTGACTGGACATGTGTTGTGTTGATTTAATTATTTTGGCAAAAGCGCGAAAAAACAAGTGTGGTTGTAACAGTATTTTACTTTGATGATCGCCACGCGGCAAAGTCAAGACCGCGCGAAACGTATACTGAGAGGTCGAATTTTGATGATCATCCGATTGACTTTTTATAACCATTTTAACGCATTGCAGCGGAATTGGCAAAATATCTCTGAACGGAACAATATTAACTGAATTAGAGAGGCATACTACACGTTAAAAGGTATGGTATTGGCTATGCTCCTCCACCCACAGTTCAAGGTAACAGTATTCGAAACTGAATAGAATTAGTGAATATTATCCCTAATTCATCCAAAACCAGGGACTAAATAACAAACAAAAATCTAGTTTATTCCGTGCAAGCATCCATTGCATTAGGAGTTAAAAACATCACCTTTGAACTGAGCAAAAGCGTGTGGTCATCATGTAACTCGCGTAATTTGATCTACCGTGATTAGACGTTAACTGCGCGAGGCTACCAAGGATAGAATCCTTCGCGTCAATGTCACCACCGTCATTGTGTAGCCGGCCTTTTATGCCGATGAATTTTTGACACGGTCGTAGTATAAAAATGTAGGTCAGATGAGATGGACATGCCAATGCACAAGATAGGAGAACACAATCGTGGCAATTTACGTAATTCAATTTGAGTGAGCATTTCTGTAAAATGGTTTTTAAAAGGCATTTTAAAATACGTTTACGCATAACTTTATTTATTCCGTATCAATAGTAGTACAACTCTATTTCTATGGAAAGTTTAGGGTAGAGTCGTTTTAATGGATAACATAGAATCAAACACATGTATTGGGTAATATATATATATATATATATATGTGTATGTATTGCGCAATTTTCTTCATTAAATGCATAAACGCTTATCCAGTGCATATACAATTATGTTAAGTCATTTGCTATCTATTGAAGATAGCTGCTCAGTATGTTTTTTGTATTTTTGATAAGTTGCTTTGTGTGTAATATCCTCTTGATCTATTATTCAACGACATTGTGTTGTTATTTCTGGATGCTATCTACTGACGATAGCAGTAACGGTATGAACATTTTGTAAGGGCCTTTTAAACAATTATGAAGACATACAATGCTATCTATATATATTGAAGATAACAATAAGATTTTACAGTAAAAGTCGAAGGAACTAGTAAATGTATTAGTCAAAATCTCTATTGAAATTAAGACATCACAAATCAAGCCAAAGAAAATCATTTTACTCCTTAAATCTATCGATATAAATGCAATCAATTAATTTGCCACAACAATTCCTGCGGGGGAAATTAGGTGGAATCCCTTATGTGGACATACTAAATCATCATGCTTACAAGTTGTATATTATCATAGGACTTATTATACATCAGCATACAAATTACAACTAATCATTGCTGGTTTATTAGTTCAGTCGGCGAGCGACGATTTTGAGCGACAGGTAATACGGCTTAGAGAAATGCCAGTATGGTGTATAACTTAATGATAAAAGTATTTTTAGAGGCTTGTCTTTTCATCCGTGTTGCTTTTTACTTCATGGTTCATTAACCCTGTGACTACTTGTGACAATATGTACTGCATAATGTTAAAGTGTTTCGTATTTCTCCAAATGCTTCCATAATTATTCAGCTCATGCAAGGGATAACTAACATATAGAGGATTAGCGGTAAAATATTCCTTTTTTCTTTATATTGTTTTTGCATCACATTTTGGAATACAAATCATATGCTTGTTATATTCTCAGCTTGTAGCTGTCATTCTATATGCACGCTTGTGCATACGCAATTACATTTATTTGAATTATTAGACGACAGAGAGAACATAGCGTGAAAACAGCTTTATTAACGTCGTGATTAATTCAGCGTCGTCTTGTTGAACGGCAAACGCGGTCAGGGCGATGAAAATCATATGTTACCGTATGAATATGATGTAAATCGTATGTATGCACAAGGTGTTCTTGTAATATGCTGATAGGATTGTTGCTGATCTTGTATGCTTATTTATTTGTTAGGTGTAAGTGTTACTTTTTACAATAGACGTTGGTATGTTTTTATAAACGTGGATTGTAAAATTCGGCAATTTCTATTTTTTCTATATTGTCCCTAATATTCCTTTCTTAAAATTTTTAGAAATCTTTTTGTATATGTGTGTGTTTAAAATATTTCAAATGGCTATCAGAAAAATGGTAATTTTAAAGGCTATACGAGCGAGAAGCCTCTCACGACATAGTTTTCAAATTCCTTTTAAAATCATGATGGCACTGTTACCACAAGATCGGACCACGGCCTGAACCTTAGGGTTCCAAAGACTAACAAGTGTGCCGGGGATAGGGCTTTTCAGTGGCTGCTCCTACTCAATGGAACAAAATTCCAGTAAATATTCGTAAGGCTTCTACTGTCACAGGGTTCAAATCCCTTCTGAAAACACACCTCTTCTCCTAATTTGTGCTCTTTCCTTGTTTGTATTGTTTTTGTTTTTGTCGTTGCGCTTTGTATCCTTTGGCAAAGACGCATTATAAATGCCGTGTTATTATATAAGAATACTCTCACCCAATATTAGGTGAAATCAAAATTGATTAAAATATGAGAGATATTCGACCCATTTTTCAATCGGGAGTGAATGACCGCTTTTCAATGACCCATATACATACATTAAGGACAGATGATTCTTGCGAATGATTTTGAAGAATTAGTAAACGATGTTTTGTATGGGTCAACGAACTTTCATAATTCTCTGCCTTAAATATTCGTATGCCGAATTGGTATCCTTACTTTGAGTGTAAATTCATGAAATCCATTACGAAACGCATTTTACACCGTAAGTGCATCTGCTTATCGGCAACAGTGACTTCGAAATGTCACAATTTTGACTCATCTTTTATTTGTATCGTTTGACGAAACACGCGTGATAGCTTAAATTCATTTTTATGATTGAATTACATATTATACCAGTGTGTGTTATTGTGATTGAATTAGTTTTGACGCTAAATCTCGCAGGCCAAACAAGCAAGGGAGCGGTAGAGTACTATATGGAAGTGAACTGTTTATATAACACCTATCGTTATTGATCATGGATGATTCCACTCCACTTGGTTTACATCTCGGGTTTTTTATCTCATCATTATTATATCCTGAGGTTACGTGTGCTGGGCTTAAAATCCGCGCCTCTTAACAATTGTACAAAGTCAATGATCTTGTACATTCCCTCTAATGTATTCTTCCTGTGACGACCGTGTGAGGGTTTGTAAGTCCAACGTTAATTAAATAAGGCATCCAATGCTCAAAGAGGAGATTATGAATCCTCTAGACGTTCTGTTCCATCGGCACTGGTTTTGACCAGATGTCATCTCGTTCCACAATGTTGCTACCCTGATGTTGCCTTCCACGTGTGTTCTATTTGCAAATTGTTGCCTTTTTTAGATGTTTCTGCGTTGTGATTGTAACAACGCCCGTTGTAATCTTACGTGAGGTGATGGGTTTATGTTTACTGCTAATGTGTAGTGTACACAAAGAAGTACTATAAGAATAATACTACTTAGAATGTCTTGTAACTTAATAATAATACAAGACATGAGTCTTCTTTGTTATCTTCCGTACCGTTCTCGAATGTATTTGGGCGACGGAAGTAGACTTAGTTTTAAATAGGACCATGTGCTGTATATTGTGAAATCTGTGAAAACAAGGTGTTGGCAACCAGGTATTAAGATTTGAGTTACATTTTGAGTTCTGTGTTGTAAGCTTATTTGAATATTACTTTATGTGGCGTTATCCATGAATTGACAAAGAAAGAACACTTATCTGGTAAATGATAGTCTGCTGTCTATTAACAACGCTAAGTAATATGTTCACAATTCAATACAATTCCCATATCTTCAACCACATTTATTTTAGGCGATTTTTCTTTATTTAAATGGGATTTTGTTTGTTTGAATAAACGTTATTTCAGTGCAGTATGCTTTGCACCCAAGATAGTCACGCAAATACGCCCATAATATGCCCATAAAGGTCACATCAATTTCAAAGCGTTCGTTACTTATTACGTTTCACTTGTTAGAAGTATTAAAGGTTAAGAATGATTTTTTTCTCTCAGGGATGTTGGAATGTTGTGGTTATTACACAATTTATTGGGGTTTTTTTTCCATTAAAGCCCTGTATTTTCATTCAGATCTGAACTGTTTCTGTTGATAGTAAAGCACAACCTATTGTATTACTACAAGAATAAATGTTTGCAATTTTAAGAATAAATCATTGCAATTTCAAGAATAAATGTTTGCAAATTGTAGAATAAATTGATGTAATTTTTAGAATAAAATAAGTGCAATTTTAAGAATAATATATTGCAATTGTAAGATAAATTGTCGCAATTGTAAGATAAATTGTCGCAATTTTAAGGTAAATTGTCGCAATTTTCAGATAAATTGTCGTAATTTTCAGATAAATTGTCGCAATTTTCAGATAAATTGTCGTAATTTTCAGATAAATTGTCGCAATTTTCAGATAAATTGTCGCAATTTTAAGATAAATTGTCGCAATTTTAAGATAAATTGTCGCAATTTTAAGATAAATTGTCGCAATTTTAAGATAAATTGTCGCAATTTTAAGATAAATTGTCGCAATTTTAAGATAAATTGTCGCAATTTTAAGATAAATTGTCGCAATTTTAAGATAAATTGTCGCAATTTTAAGATAAATTGTCGCAATTTTAAGATAAATTGTCGCAATTTTAAGATAAATTGTCGCAATTTTAAGATAAATTGTCGCAATTTTAGTCGCAATTTTAAGATAAATTGTCGCAATTTTAAGAAATGTTTGCAATTTTTAGAATAAATTGATGCAATTTCAAGAACAAATAAGTCAATTTTAAGAATCAATTGTTGCCCTCTCGATAGTTCTTGATACTTTCTATATCTTGATATCTTGAACACTGCCTTGACCCGTGCATTTATATTACTCGTAACAGGCAAATCATAGCCTCTCATATTACCGTACAGAAATCGCAATTTAATGGTTTCTCATTTTTCACTTCTGTCTTAGATAATAGGATTTTGATCTCATCAGATGTCATTGTCAGGGATCTGGCGAAGGGAGTACTATAGAAGTAATACAATTTGGATTAACTTTGTGGTTCTTATTAGAAGCAGGTGAAATTATTTGCCATTTAGAGATTCTGAAAAACAGATATTAAAATAGTTCTGTAATACCCACCCAACTATTTGTTTTACAGAATAAACGTAGGAATAAGAACATAGGATGCGAAGGCTTTTCCAGAATGATGGCTCACATGAAAAAATAATATATTAACCATATTGCACCGTAAATAAGAACTTTAAAAAAAAATTATACATCAGTATGATCGACATTCTTTGGCAGTATTTTTTTCCCGAAATACTTTTCAGTTTTCATCTGTTGATCAAAGGCATTAGGAGCATAAACCACGTACAAGTTCTGAGATTTAACCAAATCAATTTGAACTAAATGTCACTCCTTGATTCTTTATATCACCCTGATCCCCCGTCTGTTATAACCACGGGGGCTAACTCTATAATATCTATCTTAAGATAGACACGACTGTTGGACAAGCTTAAGTATATGCAACAAGCATCAAATAAGACGAGCCAAGGACGCTCTGTTTTGCCTCGATTTGTGTGACGTCATCCGATGACGTCGTCACTACGGCTGTTCTCGAGGCCCGGGCATCTTATTATTGGCGACAATTGACAATATCGTTTCCCAGGCAAAATGAGGCCCAGGAACTGAACATTTTCCGCCCTATGCTTCTTTACCGAGTTAATTCTAAAGCACTGTCGATTTTATGCGAGGGGAGAGCGCCAGGTTATTTTTTCCTCCTCGTTTTGATGCGCGTATTTTTAAAACGATCCGAGATTTGACGGTGAAACCCAGAGCTGAGTATTCACAAGGCAAAAACGTGGTATATTAGCTGTATTTTGACACCTCAGAAAGGCGCCCAATCGTCTATTCTTTCAACACTCAATAGTATTCGTACGTTTATTGTTGCTATTTCCCGCACCGGGAGTATACATTTATCATATTGTCGTTGACCCATTGAGTCTCATTTATCGCCAATGCGACAAGCGAAATATATAATATATATTTCTTTTCACGGCAAGGTGTGTGCGCGCATACTGACAAACACACACCCATCTTGAAGTTAAGGCTTCGACGTTAACATGTTGCATACAACTCGAGTATGCTGTTTGTCGTAAGATGCTTACTCCGATAGTCTTGTTCATAATTTGTCCATCACCCCTAAAGGCGTCGTAAAAGATCTTGAATACTATTATCAGCCCCCGCTAGTGCGGCAAAAACAAGGTGTTGGCAACCAGGTATTAAATGAAATGAACGCGGCGTGGATAAAATCATCTACTAGTTGTGTAACTTTATCGTAATATGTATATTTTCTGCGATCTAATTTGATCACAGCGACCGTAAGGTCATTCTTAACGAATTGATATAAAAATACTTTTACGCTTGATTTAGAAATAATGAGTTCCCGCTAAATAGCTTTCATTTTGTGGCGGAGACCTCAGTTCAGTATGTGTTGCATAAATCCAAGGTGTTTTTGTAGGGGAAAATGAGTAAAAACTCCTGTTATTTTAGTTACAATGCCGCGACTAGTTCGCACTTGTTTAAATAAGACATTCACAATGAAATGAACTGGCTTTGGGGTAAGATGCACATCATTCATATGTCGTAAACTACAAGAAGAAATAGGAAATGATCAGATACACATTCTTACATAAACTGATCAAGAATCTTGAAAAGGCGTTGCAAATGACTGCATACAACGAAACCGCCTGCTGTATTGAGGCAGGCTGTTTTGTAAAGGCTAAAATATGTATGACTGCCAGAATTGATGAAGTAAACCGTTGAGTCATAACGTTAATACGGGAAATCGTTTTTTCTCTCCAATATTGACGCAATTGCTCAGGCAAGAAAAGGAAAAGTAGCGCCTGTTTTTTTCTTTCCTATTTTCGTCATATGCCTGCGCGATTGAATATTAGAAGACAGGTTTTTTTAAGATTAATACTCACGCCTTGGTTTTGTGGTCGCGGTTTCCAACGGGTCTCACAGCACCCTTCATCTTGATTGGTTGGGATTATAAAGATCAAAAGAGAAGAGACAAAAATTCCGAAATGGGAGTCGATAGATTTGTTTTAGCGAAGATTTAAACACACAATTGATTCAATGCCAATGGATTGCCGAGTGTATATTCCTCTGCGTCGTTTGGAAGATTGGGGTGTAGATGGTGGTGGTGGTAAGAGTCAGTGATGACAGAAGTGGAGGTACAGGTGACAACAATGACGATGACGATGTCGACGTTGAAGACGACGACGATGATGGTGATGAAGATGGATAGTATAGAGTTCCGACATATAGAGTTAGCGGGTTCTCCATCTAAACACACAGGGTTTTTGGCGCTCCTTATCAATCCATTTAGTTTCTATGGTTGTTTTACTTCTATTATAATATACATGGTTAAAAACTGATGGAATCGTATCGTAGTGGTTCGCTTGATGCGAAGCTCGCTTGTGGCCGTCGCCCGGTAAATGAAGCGCTTGCGCAAATGGTTTTCCGTTTTAGTATTGCATGCGCCCTCATATAAAATGTAGCACCTGTTTGTGCATGTGAAATAATTGCAGCATACTAACGACGCAGGCAAAAAGCCACATTATTTTACAGAATGTCGTCAAATTTTCCCGATTTTTGGAACATTTCGGGGTCGCAGATATCTCTCTAATCATGTTTAAAAGCCAATTTTAGATTGTTCATGTTTTTGTGGGAGCAAACAGAGTAAATATTGTATCATGTTGCAAAAAAACAATTTTGCTGAAGTAGTGTTGAAATACTCGACAATGGAGAAATTTCCCGCGTTGTACCCCGTCCGTGTCACATTAATAAGCATTTATCTTAGTGAGGTTCGCTAAAAGAAGAGGTTTTTTTCTTGTTGTAGTCTCATGGCGCTCGCTGCAAATGATATTATTTTCTACATATTTACTGTGTTAAGACTCTTGCAGTTGACAACATTGTAGATTGAAGTTTATGATCTTCTTATGATACCTGTTGCTATGTAAGCGTGCATCGTCCGAATTAGAAATACATTTAACGCCATTTTTAAAGTATTTAAGAAAGGTGTCCACAAAAATCTGTTCTACGGGTAGAAACATACATTTGAAGAAGGATCGTTCGTTGTTTGTAAAATACTGAAAATAATCAAACATTACATTTATATTAAAAGTCCAACGAATTAAATAATTTCAAACAGTTTTTTCCATTGGCCTAATGTGCATGATCAAAGTGCGCATATCAAAGTGCGTGCACACAACTTTTTTACCTCATTAAATTTCCATTGTACACCACCACGAGTAAAAACCTGACAATGCAACATATCAACATGTAATATGTACATGTATGTATTATAAAGCAACAATGTTAACGCTTATCAAAGTGATATTTGTAATTCATGAACAGATACTCAAATGCATATGATGACGACAATTATGAATCCCATTCAATATCGGGAAAATGAATCAAGTTAATGAAAATGAATGAATTTAATGACATTAAGTATTACCCAGAGACACAGACACGTGACTGGTTGACATGACATGTACGTGATCACAGTTTTAACATACCAGGGATAAGGGACACCGTAAACTGTTCAATGTATAATGCCTATCTACACTCACCCCTACTTACACGGACTGGATAATGTCAACATTATCGACACACATGTAGATGCGCTATATCTCAAAAGATTGTTGTCTTTTAGAATATGTGTTGGTATGCACTCACTTATTAAAGATAGAATATGATTTTTTGAAAAATATGCTTTTTATTGGTATTGTAGCGATCAAGTCCATATGTTATTATGCATTGAACATAATATTTATACACATATAGGGAATGTATCATACTATAGTGCATTCCGCACGATACGAAAGAGCATCACTTGTGTTATCATCCATTTATATGGCATGGCAAAAGATATGAATCATGCTGCATCTTACACTGAACAGACTATACTATTATTAGTATGGGGTACACTGTATTTATTTTAAGAGTGCACTAGGTAAAAAGGACTAGGCATATTCCCATTTGTCGAGTTTTCACAAAATTGAATGAACCAGTCCATATTTCAACCAATGAACCAGTGGCGGCACCAGCCTCATATTCTTTCTTTTTTTTTTTTTTTTTTTTTTTTTGGGGGGGGGGGGCAAAGCGGGGGAAAGAATTATTTTTATTTTAGGGGGGCATGCCAAAAAAACGATGCGCGCAAATCGCGCACATTTTTTGTGCCATTTTGCGTTTAAATGGTCAAATTGGTCTAATACTAACTAATTTGGTATAAGATGCGCGCTTGCGCGCAAAATTTAGCTGTTTTATGCTAAAATTGTCAACATTTGGTCTAGTTAAACCTAATATAGTAAGAAAATGTGCGCACAGCGCTGAAAAAATGTGCCTTCTTATGCTGGGGGGGGGGGGAATAATTTTTCGGGGGGGGGGGAATCATGCCCCCCATGGTGCCGCCACTGCTAATGAACATATTTGTCCATTGTAAAAATAAAAACGACCGATCTTTCATATAACTGGTACAATTCTTTTCTACTCATTTTTTCTCTCCACAGAATCCCGAAAAATGTATCTGAAATGGACGAATCCAAGTTATCCGTATACGTATAGTCTTATTCTAGTCCCAATATGCGATGTACAGGTTAAATCACTACGCATTCTGGGACCGCGGAGTGCAATGGGGGAAAATAATTGGACTCGCGTGAGGGCAATAGTAATTTTCTGATTTGATGCTGTCATACGAGTAATATATCTATCATTTATCAACAATTATCTTTAAATGCTTCACATGAAATTAATTATGTTTACGAGCTTTTGTGATGTCCATTTTCGGTCAGTATGAGAATAATCAAGCTTGCTGTCGCCTGCAGAATACCAAAGAATATCGTATAAATATCACCATTAGTATACAGCTTCAACTGTGAGTATTCATTCACTGAGCTAGACAAGCATATGTCATCGACCGTACGAAAGACTAGATTTGTTGGCTTCATTATTGGCGGCAAAATCATCGGATGCTTCTCATCGTTAATCGAATGCCTGTCAATCTTCTGATGACAAACTCGGCACGGGATGTTTGCGGACACACCCCACACCCCCACACTGAATGTCTGATTGAACAGTATTTTTGTTGTATATACAAATGTGAACAATAGCCAACAGATATTAACAAGGCTAATGAACTGAGTGATAAGTGATAATAAATCAAACTCTCCAAAGAGCTCTGATGTGCCAATCAGTTGGTTCATTGGAACTCAGAAAAGTATGCATGCTACAAGAAACACAAATGGGCCGGGGTTCAAAATGCCAATAAAAGTGACATCAGATAAAAACCCAACCATATAAAGAACAACATCAAAAATATAAACTAAATACAAATTAAATGTCTGGAGGTCATGGAAATGAAGAGAACCTAAACAACAAACTCGGGAACTAATTCTGCCAGGACCTGCCTATCGTCACCTGTTATTAGCGGTACAAATCTGTACTAGCATTGAAAGAAAAGTTATAAATAAAAACCTTAAACAAAACAATCAATAACATAAGAATATGGTAAAACAAAACAAAACAACCAATAACATAAGAATAAGGTTTAATTCTATAACATTATGATTGAGTTGATAAAATACAACATTTCGTATTTTAGATTTTAGGTGCTGTTCAAAATGGTAAAAGACAAGATGACATATTTATTTTCCATACATGCAAGAAGACTTGTCGTTTTAAAATAACAAAGTCCTGTTAATTGATAGAATTTTTTTGATTATACTCTAGCTTGTATTCGAATATAGGGTTCATACTAATAATATTGTCAATTTCAGTACACGATAACCCATCTTGCCGTACAATCCTCAGATTATGTATATACAACAAATTTTTACCTTGTTAGTACAAACATGTACATTGTTAGTGCAAAAATGTACATTGTTAATGCAAAAATGTACATTGTTAGTGCAAAAAATGTACATTGTTAGTGCAAAAATGTACATTATTAGTACAAACATGTACATTGTTAGTACAAACATGTACATAGTTAGTACAAAAATATAGTTACATTGTCAGTACAAACATGTACATTGTTAGTACACAAATATACATTGTTAGTACACTTACACCAATGCATTATTTGAATTATTGACAGATTGAAATATTACACATTTTGAAATAGATATACACATTAGCAGGACACATTTTGTATGATAAAATGTTCGATGTAAAATATACAAACTATTACTTAATGTTACATACTTTTTTTAATGCAGAATTCAAATTGTTGGCATAACCAATTATATTCAGTACACGGATACGCATTTTAAGTGTACTAATCCCCGTGTACATTACAAAGTGAATGTCTAGTACAAAAATGCACATGTTTAGTAAAAGGTGCCCACAGGGCATTTATCAACTGTTAAAAGCACATGTGTAACTGAACATGCACATCCTTGAAAAATTCCTTTCTACAGTAAGTACATAGTCACCAGATGCACATTTGCAGTATTCGGTAAAAAGAAAGCACATTTATGTACAGTTTTAGTACATATGTATACGTTTCCAGTACAACCCCCTTCCCCGACATTTTCCATGCAAGAAGGCATATTTTATGTATAATTCAGATGAACATTTTATGTACTGCGATGTGCGTCTCCAGTATTTTAAAGCACATTTGAGTACACAAAGATATTTGTACAATGTATAAATGAATATTTTCGGTACAAAACTGATATTGGTTTGTTTACACTGTGTATGATTACTAGTATATACATTTTGAAACTGAACGAAAATGTGGTCGAGATTTTAAATCACCACTATAAAAATCACGTATTTAAATAGGTAACAGTTGGCGGCAATAAATCACCGTTTTGTGCCTCAGATATGCAACATTAACGGTGACATTTTAGCATTAAGCCATCTCCCTAGCAGACGATATGCAATGTCTGTCTCGATAAACGCGGGAACGTCGAGGGGTAGTATGTAAAGGGCAGAAAATAAGGCTTTGGCTAACAGGTGAGCGCGCTTATGTAAAAAACAAATTTGTGTATATAAAATCCGATATTTTTACAAAATGAACGTGTTTTTTCATTTTTTATTGTGTCCTTCCAATGTTCAATCTTCTTAAAAATCCTATTTGAATTAAATGTGTGTGTGTCTGAGAACCGACTATATACTCACGCAACATTTTGTTTTAAGCTAAATATCTGTTTGTCAAAAAAAACCCACTTATTTGGCCTAAAATCAAGCATAACTATGTATACCCATTAATGTCCGCGTTGATTGACAGCCTAGACATGTCAACCGTATGGGATTTCTAAAAACATGTATAAAAATGAATACGAAGACTCGGCAATAATGTTCAAAGCTTGTGCGCTGTCAGGTGGCACTATTTGAACATTTGGAAATGAAATGCGTAAGAGAAGGTTGGGTTTTCCCCTGATGAAGATAGAGCGGAGAATTCCGATGGGAGTGCATGTGCACTTAGGTGGGCCAGTTATGCAATGTTCGTAATAGCTGGCCCGACTTGTAGCAAGCTGCCATTTGTTATTTTGCAGATCTTCTTCATTGGTTACCTACAACGAAGCCACCTGGCAGCTATTTTTGATGGGGCCTTCTGATATCATTACGAGATACCCAAGCATAATTTGATGTTCCGCGAACCATTTGGAGATGTCATTAATTATTATGCGTGCATGCGACCTTATTCTACCAGCTTATATCTAATCCTGTTCAAGTTTCCTAGAATTATGATATTGTATTTCCCTAATTAGAAAGCCCCCCGGATACCCGTCATGTATAGTTCCATATGAATTATAACATATGCCTGATGGTTGTGAGGAATGCTAAAGATGTTAAGAATGTTTATAATGCACTTGACATTTCAACGTGGAGGCAAAATGTTGACGGTTGGGGCTATAATGTGCTGAAATGTTATCATACTATTGTACATACCACCTGTTGGAATTTGTTAACACCTGATCAAGAATGTTAACAATGCACCTGGCATTCCAACGTGGTGGCTAAACATAATATGTCGATTAGAGTAATAATAGGTTCAAGGGTTATCATATTAGTGTATACCACCTGTTGGAATGTGTTAACGTCTGATCAAAGATGTTAACAATGCACCTGGCATTCAAACGTGGTGGCTAAATATAATATGTCAATTAGAGTAATACTAGGTTCAAGGGTTATCATATTATTGTATATACTAACTGGTGTAATGTGTTAACACTTGATCAAGAATGTTAACATTACTTCCAACGTGGTCCAGCGTGGTGGCAGGGGTAAGGTTAAGTTACACTGCTGTATGCATCAACTGGTTTGTGTAAACATCTGACCAATAATGTTAACAATGCACCGGACATTCCAAGATGGTTGGTAGCATGTAAGGAAGGCCTTTGGTGAACCTTTTTACCCGTGCACCCATTTCACACGTTTGTCCACGAGATACCCAAAATATGCATCAGATCGCAAAATGTGTCTCTTATTAAAATTTGGATACTTGAGTACATTTGTGATGTTATTGGAATTTGATGCATCCTTTCTTGTTTACATGTGAGTTAACATAATCAATTTACCCTACCCATGCTACGAAATGCTTATAATGTTCTAAATTTCAATAACATTTTCCAAATTTTTGTTGGCGGGATATTCAAATATGAAAATGCAATGTGTGCAATTTCAATTGAAAATCACTGTGCTCGTGGACAAACATGTAAATTTGGTTGTGCAGCAAAGAGGGTCACCAAAGCCAAACGGAAAATGCGATCGACTTCATTTTTCACACAAATTAAGGTTTAAATATGTAATTCTTGCAACGTTTAAAAAGTGTTAAAATTCATTTTGGTTTTGAAAACAAAATGGCTTCTTTCCACTTTTGCCGTTTTTTGACTCACCCTGGAGATAAAAAAACCAAAACTATTCTTCAACACTCACATTTATTTCCCCAAACTTTCTAAGTAACCATACTCCATCGTCAGCGGATGGAGATGATTTGCGACTGACTGTTGACTCACTTCCTATATCAAGAGGCCATCTTCATCAAGGACGAAACCATCCCCACTCTAAACAGAGACGGGGGCCAAGAGATTCCAAAACGTTATGACTCCTTGCTGAAAAAATCTACAGCGACCTCTTTTGGCATCACCAGAAGAGAAAGTGAGTCGACACTCTGACAATTTCGAAAAATAATGTGAGTGTTGCAGAATAGTTTTAAATCTTCTTTTATCTAATAGATTCAAAGGTTATCATTTTAATGTGAGGACCGCCAGTTGGAAAATATTAGCGCCCAAACAATAAAATCCGGCGTGTTGCATCCACTTCTTTATACAACTGATATCAAATAGATTTCACAAGCTCACATTCACCCTGTTCTTCATAATATATAGAAAGATAAAGTATGCTTAGGTATGTAAACATTTATCTACAACTATGATTGGGATACCAAAAACCTGAACTAAGCACACATTTTACAAATGAAAACATACGAGGTAGCGTATATCATTATCGTATCAAGGATAATAGATATTTGGTCCCATAATGACAATAGTATGAAAATGCAATAATAGTAATAGTGTTCATCTAATCGACCGTAGTAAATGGACCAGACAGTTTATGAAACTGTCTAAACTGTCTGCAAGTCAAGTTCAAGGTCATTACAACATTACAATAATCATATGACCCTAATGTGATTCTCATATCAAAGCATCTCGGAAATACTTTTTAAGTAGAAAACACTCTATATTGAGAAACCCTGTCATTATAACCAGCAAAATTGAGATTCTGTTCCATACCTGCCTACTTAAAGGTAGAAACGGAACACTATCGCTAACCTAAAAACGGAACACTATCGCTAACCTAAAAACGGAACACTATCGCTAACCTAAAAACGGACCACTATCGCTAACCTAAAAACGGAACACTATCGCTAACCTAAAAACGATAACCCTATTAAATGTTAAAGGCAGAAACGGAACACTATCGCTAACCTAAAAACGATAACCCTATTAAATGTTAAAGGCAGAAACGGAACACTATCGCTAACCTAAAAACGATAACCCTATTAAATGTTAAAGGCAGAAACGGAACACTATCGCTAACCTAAAAACGATAACCCTATTAAATGTTAAAGGCAGAAACGGAACACTATCGCTAACCTAAAAACGATAACCCTATTAAATGTTAATGTCCCGGAAGCTTGATGTTGATAGAGCCTCACATTAACACTCTGACCCGGAATTCATACGATTACACACCACACCGCAAACTCAGCATACGATTCACCAATGGCATAATTATTCCGTTCATCTAAATGGGTCGACTGCAGCTATATTGTAATTGGACCAGTCCGTAATCATACTAATCAACTCATTAATGTCAATTGGAAATTAAAAAAGCAATTAATAGATTTATAGTAGTTGCCACTACGAAATTGCTCATTTGATTAATGCTTGACCAAGCCAGACTCGGCACAGAACTTAATTTGGCCAAAGCGAACATGTAATTTGAATATTCATTAACGCTGCGTTCATTAGTATCATGATTAATTTTCATTCAGTCTCACTTGCTCATCATTATTCGGTGCATATAATGCGTGAAGCCGTACGTGTCTGAGCATGGGCAAGAGCGACCAGGTGACTGTCGCGATGATATTATGAATGAAGGTTTGCATACGGCCAAGACATTGAGAGTAATTTACTAGATGGGTGACAATTATAATTAACTATGTCACTTATTGCTAATGGTGTAGGAAGTCATGTCACAAGTTGAATTGCAAGCGTGAATATGAAATTGACAAAATATAGTTATTATAAACATGGCTAACATTTATCACGGATATAAGTCAATGTGCCTCAGCTATTCTTTTTTTTTTTTTTTTTTTTTTTTTTTTTTTTTTTTTTTTTGCTCATTGTTTCTCTTTGCCTGTACTAGGGTCTGGTGGAAAGGAGAGAAAACATACAATAATGGTCCCCAGACCCCTGCTTTAAAATGTCACGTCACAGATATAAGTACAATAATAAAATCACATATTGGGTTCACATTCCCAAGGGGTCAGGACCAAAAGCATCTCTGAGAAGAAAAAAAACCCCAAAAAGCGTCTTCAAAAACAATACAATTTTCTTTAAAGAAAAATACCATGACGAAACCACTCGCGAACGCACCACGGTCACCCGAATTAATATACAATTCACCACAGCAATTCGAGAGACAGCCATGCGCCCGCTCGCAGTCTCGCCATGAAGACACACCCTTCGTTACTTCTCCCACAGATAACCTTACTCGTCCCGACCCCCTAAGTATCAAACCTCTGAATTATAATGTATTACATAAAACCGAAAAATCATCCCATTTCTTGGTAAATTTATCGGTAAGCCCATTCTTGATAAAAATATATTTTTCCATAGCGATGTACTTTGTTACATCTCTCTCAAATAATTGAATTGTTGGTATTCCTTCCTTCATTTTCATCTTGTATATTAGGAATCGACATATTAATAATATAACATTAAGTGCACCCATGGTATTGTCTAAAATTCCAAAAAGTTGCATTTGCTTATCCAAAATTAACCGAATATCAATCTTTTGGTTTACCCAGTTAACAACATCTATCCATAAAGCTAATGTGATTGGGCACTCACAAAAAACATGAACAATTGTTTCCTCTGCGTTTTTGCAGAAAGTACATAAATTTGAATCTTTCCTGCCAATTTTCTCCAAAAAAGAATTTACACCCAAAATTCTATGAGTCAAACGATACTGAAACCATCTTAATTTTGTATCTTGAGTACATTTAAAAGGTATGGTAAAAACAATTGACCATTTGGTATAATCATACCTCGTATTCACCTTAATTTCCCATTTCTCAGTAAATTTTCTTTTTACCTCCCTAGATGAGATCAGGATTTCATACAGCCTTCTAGATCCTTTATCATCAAGTATCACAATATCAAAATTGAAAGGTATAAACGGACGCTGAATACAGATCGTATTGTTCCTCAGAATATGATTACAAGATTTTTTGACACAATTTATCACTGCGCCATATTCTAGAAAGTTGGTCCGAATGTTATACTTTGTCCTGAACACATCCAGGGAGAGAAAATCACCATTTTCATCAATAAGATCATTAACAAAGTTTACACCATTTTTTACCCAGTGACGATAGTATATTGTCTTTTTACCGAGTCTGATGTTGTCATTATACCATATGGAATTCCTCAAAAAATCAGTATTCAACTTAGGCAGATTATTTCTTGCAATCTCACTCCATGCATTGAAAACATCCTTCCAAAAATAATTTATTTTATTCCAGCGTTTTAAAAACTTAATAATATCTGAAGATCCACCTGCAATGTCCAAAATATGATTAATTTGTGTTACTTTGTAAAACATTTTCACCCATTGAAGATCCCCTGCTTTCAAAATTCTTCTGATCCAAGTTGATTTCAAAGCATGTATGTAAGCCTGGATGTCTACCATTCTTACTCCCCCATTACTGTAATCTTGAATCATTTGATTTCTTGAGACCCTATCCATCCCTTTCCATATAAAATTGTGGAGCAACCTGTTAAGATCCTTTATAAATACCTCTGAGGGATTCGGAAGTGTCAAGATTAAAAAAGTAAGTTTTGATAATAAGAGAGACTTAACTACTGTAACTCTACCTAACACGGTAAGATTCCTTCTTGACCAGTTATGTATTAACTTCCGTATTGATTCCAAAACATCATCATAATTTGCCTTTATCATACTCTCTATATTAGTTGAAAAAGCAATACCTAGTGTTTTGAAGGTATCATCTTCATTAACCCATTTTACATTAATATTTTTACAAAGAACATCGTTACTACCTCTTTTTGAACCAATCCACACTGCTTGTGTTTTTTCAATATTAACCTTAAGACCAGATATGTTTGCAAAAACATCCAATGTACGAAATGCAGCATTCATTGAATTTTCTGAACCATCTAGGAAAATTACTGTGTCATCTGCATATTGAGACAGCTTAAATTCTATGTCATCAATTAAAATTCCTTTAATATTTTCATTGCTACGAATCATTAACCCAAGGACTTCGGCGCAAAGAAGAAATAAATACGGACTCAAACCATCGCCTTGTCGACAACCTCTGCCAACCAAGAACGACTCTGACAAAAACCCATTAACTAGAACTGAAGCTGAAGCCTGGTTATAAAACACCTTAACCCATTTTTGGATAGATGGGCCGAAATTAAAGTTATGAAGAACCTTTCTCAGAAATAAATGTGACACAGAATCAAAAGCTTTCTCAAAATCTATTGATAAAAACAATCCAGGTATATTTGTTTCTTCAGTCAAAAAAAGCAAATCGTACATCAAACGAATGTTTTCCCCTATATATCGGCCAGCTACAAACCCCTTCTGATTTTCATGGATTATGTTCAAGAGGTAAGATTTAATTCTCTCTGCGATACAGGCAGATGCAAGTTTATACGAAACATTTAACAAAGAAATAGGCCGCCAATTCTTTAAAAATTGCCTAGGTTTTTCTCCTTTAGGTAACAGGGTAATGATACCGTATTTTTGTGTAACTGATAAAGTGCCATGTTTATAGGCATAGTTCAGTGAACGTAACAGGAAACAAGATATGTCTTTAAAGAAGACTTTATAAAATTCGTAACTGAAACCATCTGAACCGGGAGATTTCCCATTTTTGCTCTTTTTCAACGCGTTTTTGAGTTCAACATGTGTTATAGGACCTTCAATCTTGTCTCTTTGAACATCTGAGAGGGTCTGTATATTTTCTGTATCAAATATTGATTCTACATCTACCGATTCATCGATTTCCCGTCTAGAATACAAGTTCTGATAAAAACGTCTTGTTTCTAATAAAATCTCCTTCGAATCTGTAAGTACCGACTCGTCTTCCCCTTTTACAATATTATTGATTGTTTTGTTAACAAACCGTCTTTTTTCCATATTCAAGAAGTACCGAGATGGTTTTTCCCCTTCTTCCATCCATCTTGTCTTGGATCTTACAAGAACTCCCTCCATTTTTGTTTTCCTAATTTCAATTAAGTCATTTTGTTTTGCTTTTAGCACTGGATCCAAAAGGTGCTCCCCTTGGGATACTCTATTAAACAGCATATTAATTTCATCCTCAAGAATGCACTCAATTTGAACAGATTCTTTCTTTTTGTAAGCTGAATAAGAAATGGTTTTACCTCTAATTTCAAGTAAAAGCATTTCAAAAAATAACTGATCGTTAATAACAAATTGAACATCTTTTGGATTAATGTTTTTTAAATTAGACATGTTGTATGGTGTACATGCATATTGTTCTACAACTTTTAAGATGATTTCATTTATAAGATCTACATACTTTTTATCACTTAACACAGAGTTATTCAGTTTCCAATATCCATTTCCTCTTTCAATTTTACTCAAATCTAGTTGAATATCCACCAAGGAGTGATCAGTACGATATCCAGGTTTAATACTACATGCTATAATATTAGAATTTAATTCAGAAGACATAAGAAAAAAATCCAATCTGGCTTGTTTATTCAGCTATTCTTATTACTATTATTTTTTTTCAATCTATGATTGCGAAAGAGACTTCCAACGATTTTAGAGTTTAAAATGTCACACTTTTCATCAGCTGTTTGTCAACTATGTGTGGCACGTAGGTATTGTGTGAAACATTTTCGCTATCATTCTTTTCATGATATCTTTTTTTCGACAAAATTATGGATTAAAAGTGTTGACTATTCTACTGATCTTGCAGTAAGCGAAAGTGCAAAAGTATAGGTCCGCAAAGATAGGCACTACCATTATTAAGCATGGATGCGAGTAATAATCAAAGATATTCAAAACGTTAAACACATGCTATAAAATCACGTTGATCAATGTTTAGCGATTTATTATACACTAGCGGGCACCAGCGCTTCGCGCTGGACCCGCTAGAAGATTTCACGGGGAATAAGTAAACAAAGCGTAAGAAAATATGATACAATAATATCAAGAACATGTCCTACATATGTATACATAATCCAGACAGGGCCCTATAAATAATCCGAATAGCGCAGGTGCTTTTGATAATCCAGGTATACATGTGCCTTCTCATGTTAATCAAGGTAGGCCTACGTTTGTGTTTCCAGGCACCTATGTATAGGCCTCCCATGAGACCTGAAATGCAGGTAGGCCTACCCGTTGTCCCATTATATCCAGGGACCCCATAGGCCTAAGCCCTACCCCCTAATCCAGTTACCCCTGGTGCCCTTAATAATGCACCGAATACCACATAATCAAGGTAGGCCTACTGCAGTGTGCCGTTATCTCGAGATACCCAGGTGCCCTTACTTTATCATAGTCAAGTAAATTAAACGCGGGTGCCGAAGATAGCGGGCAGTAAAAGCCATAGGCCTATCACATAGGCAGAGGTGAGTATATCATAGCGTTATAAATGTTTATATAAATATCAAGAGTATGTCCTTAAATAATTCAGGTACTAAAGTGCCCTTGATATCATGTAAGTGACATGGTGCCCTTAATACACCATGAGCCTAGGCCCAATGTGCTATTAAATAATACAGATTCCCATGTTCCTAATCCAAGTAGGCCTACTCCATCAACGTGTTCTTAATACCCAGTTAGTACCTCCTGTCAGCGCATGTCTCTACCTATTTTGTACCCCAAATAATAAAAAGTTGAATTTTAATGTCAAAATTGAAAGTTACTTAAAATTTAGAATTTAAATGTCTCCCCCGATTCTTTTATTGTCCCACCACACCGTTTTCCTCCTTTAACATTTTGGTGCTGGTGTCGCCACTTCCCACATGCATGCACATACTGTATCCACGGTAATTCAGTAGGCCTACGTTCTGAGCGTTATAGTTTTATAGTCGGTCGTTTAGTTTTATGGTCGGCCGATTCTATCATCAAGATCACTTGTACCATTCCACGCTTGTACTTTAGGGGTCGTCCAAAATTATCGCCATTTTCACTTACGTACAGAGCGTACGTAACTTTTTACCCCCCTCCCCCCCTCGAGTTACGTACGCAATAAATGGCGAAATTTTATTTTATTTTGTACTTAAAAAAAAAAAACGCCTCTCAAGATCGCCATTTAAGTTACGTACGGTTGGGGTATATTTTGACCCCCTCCCCCCTCTTACGTACGCTTTGTACGTAACTGAAAATGGCGAAAAGTATGGACGACCCCTTACACAATGTGTGCCATCCGGGTTTTGTTTGGCCTATTTACATTAAATACATTATTCCTCCAATAGGCATGTGGGGCCTTAACGTATAGTATGTAGTCCCTTGTGTCATGTTTGCTGTGTTCTATAAAGCCTCCCGAGATACTATCTGAGTGTACACCCTTAAAATGCAGTTATCACAGGTGGCCCACCTGTGCATAGTATTAGTATCCAGGTAATTTGAGACTCGTTTTATAGTGAACCCCGTAATCCAGATACCACGGATGCCCTTAATAATCCAGACACTCTATAATAATCATGATAATGTACCACACAAAAAACACGTTCCGTTTATCCAGATGCCCCATGTGCCCTTATATCCAAGTGCGGAGAGGAGGAGGTGGCTTTAGGGTACACTATTAGAAAAAAGGGTGCTTCAGAGGGGTTCTTGGCTGTCCCGTATATGGTTTAAAGGTTCTTTGATTTTAAAGGCCCCAAAAAGGTTCTGTAGAGAACCTTTAGCGGTTCTAAAGACCAATGTTTGCCCATATTTTGCCCACTTTGAACCTTAAAATGGTTCTTTTTGGAACCTTTTAAGGTGATAAGGGTTCCATACGGGACAGCCAAGAACCCCTGAAGCCTGAAGCATCCTTTTTCTTAGAGTGTACGGACTGCCTGCTTTCACCCTGCCACGTTACAATGTGCAGTTTGCGCCACAAACGCGTATACACTTTGTATGCGTCATTACGTGTGTGCTGAATCGCGCGCACCATGATAAACGCGGTCGCGCAGCTTCAACATAGGAACTGTTGTTATGGTACCGCCACAGTTTCTTTATCGTTAGCAAACTACGGGTTCATCTATGTTACTAATGCGAGAGTGTCACTTTAAGACGGTGTAAGAGTTTTTATTTACATTTAGAAAATGTCGTAAAATAATTTTATTTGTCGGACGGATAGTCACGTATAAATGCTTGTACTCATGCGATCTTTAAGAATAACAAACGGCCGCATATACAGAAATGTAGCTATATCCCTGATGAAAATATTTTGGGTGAAGACCATATGTCATCACTCACTCCGAAAACCACAATTTTTGTCCGAACAGTAGCTATCCGAGTAAAATAAATTCAACATTTCGGATTATCATCTGTGATCCTTTCTGCGCATGTCTGAAAACGGGAAAATACTGGCATTGAACTATCTAATTAGCTCGTCTATTAGAGGCGCAATTACCACGCTTTTTCAGTTGAAGAGGGACGCGAGTGTAAAATTATTATTGAACTATCTAATCAGGCGAGGGACCGAAAATTAGTATATAGATAACAAACGCTGGCGAGGCTATTCAAACGCAGGAAACTAATTTATTGGTAGATCCTCTCTCTACGGTTTGACAATTTTACCCTCAAAGTAAATTGTTGAGGATTTCTCACACCATAATCAAGTGATTATTGATTCGTACATTAACAAGTGATGTTTATTTTGTAATTTATCTGTAAGCAGAGCTATGCATAACATAATATGGCAGACTCAACACAAAACGAGTGGTCACAATACTCTTAGATCCCTTAATTTGTGAATTATATCGCGACGAAAAACCCTGTTCTACGGCCCCGACCCACCCATTTGAAAAAGAAATTGGTTTTACATTTTCACGTGCAAATGAATACGGACTAAAAAAATATTTTTATTTTTCACGTGCAAATGAATACGGACTAAAAAAATATTTTTAAAACAAATGTTACGGCCATTTTGAGGAAGAAAAAATGAAGAAGAAAAAACCTCGACCGACCGACCGACCCAACTTCAGAGGTCCGTTTGCTCGTAGAACAGGGTTTATTTTTAGTTGCCTTATAGACCAAGACAACGCAAACTTTTATGAACCGTGGCACGTTCATAGAGACGAACCTATACATCTTAACACAAGACGTCGTATCACCTTAATACACAATGACAAGACTAGCCGCACTCACAAGACGATCCATGCGTTTAATAAATCTATATCGAAGTTAGGCATGGCAACTCGTAATACGGCCATGAACTAAAAGTGATTTAGTAAATACTTGGAGTTGACGATAGTGCTGCGTTTGACCTGTCATCAAAATTACACCTGTGGCCGGCTGTTGCAGGCTCGTTTATAAATATGCGACCATTTGCAACGGCAGGCTCATCATTTGATCTCTTTTATGGATGAAAATGGTGATTTGTAATCACCTCAATTAAGAGAACAAAAACGAAAATATGATAATTTAATGTATTACAGAGAGACACGAATGCATCACAGGAATTTGCCCTTCTCTTTTCACGACGCATATTTTTGTTGTTCTACGTATAAGAAATAAGTGACAAATAAAGGGCTTTTCTCTGGCAATTAGTCTTGAAGTGGTTGTCCCAACTTGGCTGGCGTTACATCTGTTCATTTGATGACAGGCAGAAAAGAGTTAACATTCCAACCTTGGGGAATTCCCTAAAAAACTGGATGTCCAGAGCGGGGATTCCCTATTGAAATTCCAATCTTACGGAATTTCCTAAGGAATTGTCTGTCCAGAGCGGGCTTCCCTTTTAATAGCATACCAATCGGAAACCCGCGCGAAAAGTGAAATAAATGTTAAATAAACGCTTATTGAATTTGAATTTTATAGGATACCCAACCGAAACCTATGGATGCCTTTCATTTCCAGAAAATATGTGTGCTCTAAATATCAGCAATGTTTGAGACACCCTGTATCTAGTGCTTATTATCAACACTCTTTGAGACACCCTGTATCTAGTGCTTATTATCAACACTCTTTGAGACACCCTGTATCTAGTGCTTATTATCAACACTCTTTGAGACACCCTGTATCTAGTGCTTATTGTCAACACACTTTGAGACACCCTGTATCTAGTGCTTATTATCAACACTCTTTGAGACACCCTGCATCTAGTGCTTATTATCAACACACTTTGAGACACCCTGTATCTAGTGCTTATTATCAACACACTTTGAGACACCCTGTATCTAGTGCTTATTATCAACACACTTTGAGACACCCTGTATCTAGTGCTTATTATCAACACTCTTTGAGACACCCTGTATCTAGTGCTTATTATCAACACACTTTGAGACACCCTATATCTATTGCTTATTTGCCTGCAGGTGGATGTATTGTGCGTAATCCAGTAGTAGGATTAATATTGTTGGTATTTAGTCACCTGTAGTAGTGCTTCAATAGGAACACCTGTGATAGCTATGTAATTGCCAGGTGCAGCTATTTACATTTACGGTCATTGTCAGTCTCGATGGTAAGAGTCACTTTATATAAAGCTACATAATTTCATCCTATTGTTTTTGTTGTTAATACATTTATATTTTAGAAAAGAATGGCTGATGAACCTTTGTCAATGGCTGATGAACCTTTGTCAATGGCTGATGAACCTTTGTCAATGGCTGATGAACCTTTGTCAATGACTCATAAACCTTTGTCAATGGCTCATGAACCATTGTCAATCGAGAGTAATCAATATTGAGTGTTAAACTTACAAAGCAGATCTTTTCGGATCAACGACAAATATTCATATCGCTAATAAATATTACATGTATGAATTCACAGTTTTGGCTTAGGTTGATAGGATTACTGATTTTGACAAGAAAATCTATTTCCCCCGACTCTCTCTAATGCAGACATTCCTGAGAACATTCAGAGCAACTACATGCCAATTGGAACAACGACTGTGTTAAAAGACCGATTTCTGACAATCAATTTAGTTCGGGACGATAAAGGTGTCCTTGAAAAGTCCAACACAGTTGTCTCAACTGCTTTAGGTCAAATGGCCGAGAGCGACGCGTTTGTTTCCCTATTAATTGGGATTTGTTAATGATGGGTTTGTTTTATACAAGTTTCTTTCAACCAATATACAAATTTTAGCTTTTGTAACAGTTCGTACCTTTATATGTCTATTAAATATCATGAATATCATGAAATGTCAATAAAAATAATAGTTAAAAAACCCACCTATACACGAATGAATCTAATACATACTATTCTGTTCAAGAAACACATTTTTAAAATACAATGTTTATGGATCTTAACTGTCGCTTCAAAAAGCAATCGTATTCTCGCATCATTTACATGCTGTCATCAGTTATTTATCTACTAGTGATTGAGTGGGTTACATGTTGTACTCTTTCTGTGTGAGACTTTTGGATAATAATTTGTCCTATAGCAACGTCATGGTTGGCACACACAATCAACAGTCAGTAAAACTGCTTCGGGGGAATCGCGCGTTGATGCTAAGATTGGCTAAGATACTGCACATTCTTGTACAGGATAATTATGCATTCGTGGTTTCACTACTTAACTACAGATAGCATTTTTCATTGAAGAAAACAACAACCCGTCCGATTATTCGACACAGACAGCAACTAGAAAATAAATGTGCTTGTAATCAAACTAAAGATACATAAATAACACATTTTACAGGAGAAAAAAATATTTCAAAAGAATGTAGCACAAGCCTGGTTATCAGTGATGCCCTTTTCGATAAAAAAGTACAAGTAGATCCTTCAAGCAAATGCAATGCAATCGAACAAACGGTATATCTACCCATCTTAACCATCTAAGACTTCAATTCAATTAATTAATTCAATATAATGTGTGCACTCATTTGAGGGACGGACTCCTTGTTAGTATGCAATACTTTATATGTAGTATTTCGATAAACAAAATCACGAAATTACTGTAAATGTATGTAAGAAAATGTTTCCGTTATCGGGAAAATAATCATATTGTCAGAAATATATCTACTTTCGGAAAATTCTATGACCGAAAAATATTTTGATCGTCTAAAATATTCCTTTCGTCGAAAAATATACATATTGTTTTGGTCACAATAATGTATGTTGATCTGAATAATGAAATGAACAGTAAGTGTAGCGTACGTACCGGATATTGAATGATGTATATCAGTACTAAGGATCTGAGGACTACATAGGTGATGTATATTTTTTAATCACTATAAAGTGAACGGAGTTTAGAATTAATTAGTTACACAATGCACCTTTAACTAACCGCAAAAATCATAGATGGGTGAAACACTTCATCAAACATTGACACCGCCGATAAAACAATTCCATGGAAACAAAAAATCACTCACTTAAATCTCAAGATAGTCTGTTGTAATTCATATCGATTATGATACTCCAATGCTAAACCGCATCATTTTATCATCTTTATCTTGAGTCATACTAATTCAAAGAGTTGAATGAACTCCGGTCACATTCCTAGAATTTGCATACTAAATTACCACCTGTTGTGCAGACAATGGGATCAAAATTCAGCCAATCAGCCTTAAAACCTAGTGTTACCTAACCCATAAATTGGTAGCCCAATTAAACTACTTTGACTTGAAAAGAAAACCAGTGTAAAAACCACTCAATAATGTGCGTTTCCATGTTCCAACGCTCCCTGTAAAGACCACTCAATAATGTGCGTTTCCCTGTTCCAGCGCTCCCTGTGAAGACACTCAATAATGTGCATTTTCCTGTTCCAGCGCTCTCTGTAAAGATCACTCAATGACGTCCGTTCAGCCTTTCTTTCTCGTCTCAAGTGCTACAGTATTATAATAATCAAACATATTTTCAATATGTTTTGCGGTTTTTTACATTTCCCCATGCTTTAGTTGTCAATGCTCTCATATCGGGTTCCAAATATTGTTACAAACACTATAGTTAAGAATAACGCATTTATAACAATATCCATACTTTTTTAAATTACTGAAATAGGATACGATTAAAGCATTATGCTGTAATATCAATTATTCAAATATATAACATAAAAACAGTGCTCTAGAAAAGACATTGTTAAAACCTGGCTAATTTTCTATTAAAAACAATATTTAAGAAATAATTGGGCTATTTTTTATCATTGATTTAATTATTTAGCTTATAATGTGGCAACACTGCGTTAACCGTATGTTTCAGTGAACTTAATATTCACGCCTCTGTAGAACCGCTTTCAAAATGTTAAATTAATCCTATTTGAAAAGCTATGGTTTCATTCAGAACTACGTGAACATTTGATAAACTGCAGTCGTTTAGCAGCGTTAGATGGCGCATAAACATGGCGAATAGTGTAGAGAGGATTTGAGAGTATGTTGTGAACTATCTATCGTCTAGTTTATCTTACTAACGTGTGCATCACTCAGTCCCCCTTACAGTTGGTTAAGTTCACTGTTGTGTTGGATACATATACTACGAAAATGGTGGACGTCATCATAACGTCTAGAGCGGAAAATAGAGCTAATAAAAAGACGTTAAGGCGAACTGACAAACAACAACCATCACATCACATATTAATCTAATAAAAAAAGAACCCACAAGATGCACAGACCAATCATGCCATACTTAACATAGCGCGTGGTTAAAGTGTTGGCAACAGGTGGTTATTGGGAAAAGATGTAAAGGGATGTACAGTTTCCAATGCTAACTTATTGTAAGAATATTGTACGGACTAGACATGCATAACATTATCATTTGAATGTCGACAGCAAGAAGGTTGATATAACGCTAACATATTGCAAACTCATACTCTCACTATGTACAGAAAACATTAGGGGCCCTCTGTATTATTTGATATTTGACGCATGCAACATGTTGCTTGGCGCAATATTGCATATGTCAGCGCTAAAACATGAACGTGAATTGAATATAGCCTGCCGTCTGCTGGCCGTGCAAAATAAAATGCCGCCGCAAAACATGACGATAGACATGCCCAAGAAAAGGTGAAGGGTTGATTTGATCATAATTTCAACGTTGACTTGCTGTAGCGTGAGAGAGAAATAGACAGAAAGGGGATTTTAAAGCCTGTGTGATGTACACGTATCTTGTCGTACATTTACAGCGGTTTTATTTTATGAGATGCGCGTTGCTAGGGGTAACGGATGCTTCAAGAGGACAATTTCGAAATCCCGACATGTTTATGTGTGAGGGAAGGTGAAAGTGACAGCCTGGCAATAGAGGGTATCGACGCAGGGTTTGTACGTAATTTATTATAGCATAAGGGTGCACTGATAATCCACAAACATAGCATGCACAATATATATATATAGGATGTTTGATAGAATATATTTGAATTATAGATTAAATGCATTAGGGTACCTCTAATGATCACTAGTCGCCAAGCCTTTAAGCTGTTTTATAGGACAGGTTTATAAATGTATGGTAACAATAAGAAGAAATGATTTTGTGACAGAGAAATAGCAGTATGAATCATGATAAAATCATGTAAGGTGTCCTCTCAGAGTTACATTATAGCATTAACGAAATACTATGTACGATCAAGTGCCTGATGAAATGGCCATTACGAAAAATGTGCAATGCAAGATTTGTTTTTGAGATATCTTCATTCTTGTACTTCTCATATTTGATTTTCTGCCGCTTTTATGATACAGGTCCCTAAACATTTCAATACATTGAGGGCGTAATTTATCAAAATTGTCAGTATTTTCACATTTTATAGACTTTCGGAACGGAAATTGGATAATTAAAAATCCATGTTTCTTTGTGAAACGGAGTCATATCTTTTTATTGATTTACATTGAATATAGTAATTTAAGTGAAATACGCCCTCAACGTTCATTTATACAATACATTACTAAAAGTGGGAGAATAACAATTAGAAAACATGTAATTAATGTATGTTGCGAATAGCTGACAAAATTTTAAAATATTTGTGATGAAAATCGCCCCTTTGAGATTCTAAGAGTATTTCAATAGGTATGGAAATAGGAATCACCATAATAAGGCAATTTGATCAATTGTACTGTAAGACCAAAAAATGAATTTCCATTGGAAAAAAGAATCATTGTGCAGCTAACAGTCTAGAGAAAGACCATCCTACACCATCCTTCTGTCCAAGAAGTTGGGTAAATAAATAACAAATAAGGATATTTTCCACACATTATTTTCTACCTAAACTTTAACCTAGCAATTAAAACAGAAATCAAATGTGTAACAATGTGGCTCTTTTACAAGTTGGGACAAAGACAACGTTCTGAAACATACTTTTGTGTCAAATCAACGTCTTAAAGTTAGTTATAATTAAGCTCAATTAATGTTTCCAGGCATTGTGGAGACCTTAATGATATTCAGGGGACATTGTGCATCTATTTTGAAGGTAACATTACGCAACATACAGCCAACTTACATGCTCGATATTGCCGACAATTTTTCCGTTGCCGACATGATCCTTAAGCTTTTGCAACACTGGTTGGCACCAAGTTCTAAGTGAAGGCTCATCCTTATTTGGCAATCGCCCATCCTTGTGCACTAACTCTGGTATTTAATTTGCATAACAATGATATAAAGTCATTCATGCGATACAATGGGACACCAATTAAAGCCCGCTTTTCTATTCATCGCAGTGCGCAAATAGTTCTTGAAACCAATGTTGAGCACGTCACTTAGGAGTAGTTTCAGAACACTCGGGACATTCGTGAGTAAAATATAGTCTTTATACGTTCACAGTAGATCTCATCTGGATTGACTGTTCTCAAGACTGCAAGCAAATGAAGTCGGACTTAAACACGTAGAATATTGATAAAATGGTTAAGACCTTCACAACTTGCAAAAGGACTCTCTGAAGGAAGACTGCATTCTACTAACGGTAAACTTTGATAAAGTGTGGACCATCAGCAGAATATTAACCTTGCGATTGCACTATTATTTTTATCATCTGATTTCGAAAATGAGTGTCTTTTTAACTTAAAAAGCTAGGGCTTCAACAATTTGGAAACCATGAACTCCTTTGCGGCGGGCATGTGGGCGGGGAAAGACTACATCATTAATCACGCTTGACCCTTGTGAATTATGTACTTACTCATGTTCTCGACGTTTCTTCTGTGCTTCCGTGATCCTCTCTGAATCCGTCTGTGATTTCTTCCAGATCTCAGCAGCTAAGGCAGCATCCTTGGCATTGACTTCCACCGCATACCTGCGATTTAGGTAGATCCCAGGCGCGTTTTGTCTCGTATCAACAGTCCCCGTGTGGTTGCCAGTTTGGGAAAGATCAATTATACTGTGCCGGGGTGATGGGGTGGGAGTAACCCGCGGAGTAGTTGCCCGAGAATGGCGGCGATTAGGTGAGTACTGATCATGGAGTAGTTGCATGGCAGGAGAGCCGACGGCAAGGCTACTCCGCCGACGCGCCCTTTGACCGACCGACAACATGGCGGCCCTGGAGCCGATAGCCCCCGACGCAGTTGCTGTAAAGATACAAAAAAGAGAGAACTGTTCAATTACAGCTATATGTATCATGGATAATTGATATTGTTGTGTCTTTAGCCATCACACTAAACACCCAGTGATTAACTTTTTCCCAGGAAGACTTTCATTTATTGTGTTATTATTATTGTTTGATATTGACTGTTATTTATTATTTTTTTATTGATGAAATATATAAATTCAACCACATCACGTTGTTTATATATCAATCCCGACAAGAAAGAATAACGTCTTTCAACACAATAACACAATTTTGCGTGAGTTATTACTCCTTTAAAATCTGGACACGTACATTACGCATAATTACTTTTATACGAATCGGCCCGCCAAAACCTAGCACTGGTCACTCTCTTGGTTCACAGATTTTATTCGACTTTTTGTAGCTATGTGAATATTTGAGGTCCAAGAAAATAATCAATATCATCAACTCGAACGCTTTGATAATATTTAGAATGATCCAGTCGGGAACATTTCCACGATTGCTTCCTTGACTCGCTCGCTCCCGGTGATGGTTACATCAGACGTCTAGTTTCCCGCCAAAGGGGCCCGTATCAGGCACAAAATGCTAATACAATTCTATATTCAACTGAAATTGTGCTATCACAAAAAGCCCAAACGTCACTTTCTATACAGTGTCATGGCGCAATTAGCGTTATAACCTTCTAAAAATCCGATAGCTCATTTATTTCGGTTCCAGTGTAGATTAAAGGGAGAGACAAAAATTGGAGTATTTGAAGTTAGTTGGTGTTAGAAGAACAATGGTTTTAAAAAGTAATATGTAAATATTAAAGAAATTCAATTTGTTCACACAGTAATATTTCATAAAACTTGGCTACATCTGTCACCAACCATGCCAAAAGGCAATATATTGTCAATCTCGTGTACATGTAGATTCGAAGCGAGAAAAAGTGAATCTGAGAAACATTTTTTCCCGAACACACCCTAGTATAAACCGAAATAGTTAGTTACTTACAAAACAGAAATGATTTGATATCACCTTAAAAACCGTTTGTTTGGTTTTGTAGAGGGTTCTATACATTATTATAGCACACAATATAACTCTGTTATTCCGAGAGTGTGCATCTATCTCAGACATTCAAGTTAATAAAAACAAGGAACATGACGATGAATGACGTCACACGATGTTAATAAGAACTGCATGTGCTATAACACTTTTTGTGGTGTTTTAGGGAACGATGTTGGTTAAGACAACATGGTTAAAATAAGTGGGAAAATAAGTGGGAAAATAAGATGAAATGAAGGGATCGATACCGTCTGCTTTCTATAAATACACACGCCTCCAGTCGTCTGCTGGCGTGTTTAACAGGTGGCGGGAACGAGGTGACGAAAGACTACTATTAATCTTTATTAACACAGGGTGTAGCAGTCAGCGTCTAATGTTATAAAACAGTTGTTAATTTCAGGCATTTTTTACAATATAAGCCAAAATGTTGCTCGCATTGTTCATACAGTTTTTGTTCTTGCCCCCACCCCAGATTTGTTCTTGCCTACAGTGGACTTTTCCTTTTTGAGACAACCTGTGTGTACCATAATTAAAGAGATATATAATTATGAGAAGGAATTTGGGAGTGTTGGTTGTAATACCAGTTGAGATGATTGTTCCTACACAGGACTTGGGCATGTTATTAGAAAGTGAACGTAGTACGGTACAAACGCATTTGCAAATGAATGGTCAAGGATTCTGATAAGTTGTTGGTCAACATATATGAACTGTGGACGACTTCATTCTTACTGTGGTGTGTGTGTATAAAATTCTATCGACCACGACGCACCCACTGATTAATATAAGTCGATGGCGGGGGGCAAAGTATGAATTACCGCCACTACATGGAGCGATGGTGTGGGGCCAAGTATGAAATACCCACTACATGGAGCGATGACGAGGGGCAAAGTATGAATTACCGCCACTACATGGACCGATGGTGCGGGGCCAAGTATGAAATACCGCACTACATGGAGCGATGACGAGGGGCAAAGTATGAATTACCGCCACTACATGGAGCGATGGCGCGGGGCAACGTATGAATTACCGCACTACATGGAGCGATGACGAGGGGCAAAGTATGAATTACCGCACTACATGGAGCGATGGCGCGGGGCAAAGTATGAATTACCGCACTACATGGAGCAAAGACGCGGGGTAAAGTATGAATTACCGCACTACATGGAGCGATGACGCGGGGTAAAGTATGAATTACCGCACTGCATTGAGCGATGGCGCGGGCAAAGTATGAATTACCGCACTACATAGAGCGAAAATAACGCGATATTGGAAGTAAGCACGTTTTAGTGGATAATGCGCTTAAAATACATCAGGTAAAAGGACTCGAACACCTATGGGTTTAGAGGTTGCCCGAAGAAGCTCATACAAATAATTGTCAGCATCCAAAGGACAAAGGCAAATTTAAATGTAACGTCAATCCGGGAGGAATATCTTAGTGAGATCGGATGTGGCATGATCTGAAATGTCTGTGTACAGAATCTGCGCTTAACGCCAAGTCATATTTCCATGAATCAGTCGGAGTATACACGATGGCGCTTTAACGTTCTGATTAGAAAACGTACATTCATTTAAACAGCTTTTTGACGCCAATCGCGCAAGGCCTTATGGGAAGCCAATTAATCCGCTTCTTATTCATTCAAGAGATACGGCAACCACAGCGCATATGATGCGTGTCCCCCTCGTGCCCCTTTTAAATGAGCTCCGGTTCGACCGAGAGCAATAGTTTATTAGAGTACTTTGCGCTCTTTTAAGATTCACTATATTTATTGCGGTAAGACTTTGAATGAGATACAAGCTAATGTATGCGGCCAAGGGTTCAATGATGTAATAATTCACACAAGCAAGCAATATAACACATATTGCTTGCTTGTGTGAATTTTCCGGTTAAATATGATGATGCTATGGAGATATCATGTTTTAAACTTTTACACAGTATTGAGTCGAGTGTGCACCAGATAAAGAGGAATTTCCAATATGTAACATATAAGACTCTAGACAACGAATCGCACTCTTTATCAAATGAATATATTGGGGTTTCTTTATCAAATGAACATATTGGGGAATCTTTATCAAATGAACATATTGGGGAATCTTTATCAAATGAACATATTGGGGGTTTCTTTATCAAATGAACATATTGGGGAATCTTTATCAAATGAACATATTGGGGAATCTTTATCAAATGAACATATTGGGGAATCTTTATCAAATGAACATATTGGGGTTTCTTTATCAAATGAACATATTGGGGAATCTTTATCAAATGAACATATTGGGGTTTCTTTATCAAATGAACATATTGGGGTTTCTTTATCAAATGAACATATTGGGGTTTCTTTATCAAATGAACATATTGGGGTTTTAAGTCAACAAAATCAACAAAAACAAAAATGGCATGAAATTGGCGTAATGACTGATACAAAAGGAATAAGTAAATTTAAAAAAGAATCTAAAAACTCCTTTCATCTGCCCTAATGATAGATAGCATGTATAATTTGTGATACATAAACCTTTAGATAACGATATATTATTTTAATACCCATACATACATCTTCCCTAATATTATGTTTAATGCATTTTCTCAGATTCAAGTTTAATCTTCTGAAATATTAGTATGTTAAATTGAATAGTCAATTTAAATATCAATTAACTGATTAATACACTCTAGAAAAGCCTCAATACCGAATAAAATGTGAACTGCATGTATCAAAACAGTCTTAGACTTTATATTGAGTGAGTTATATTGAAATCGATATACTGAGTAAGCGAAATCAGTTAAGCAAAATATAAAACAAATTCGAATCCAATTTTTTTCTCATTTATAGAATGTTTCTCTTTCACTTAAAATTGAGAAATGTTTTTTTAGAGTGTACCGCTGAAGACGAATGACCGAAAGCGGATGTCTTTTATGGATTATTATATGGGCTAAAGTAAGTGCATATCTTTGATATTCAATGTTGAGTAAGCTTTAGTGCTGCTCTTTGAGCGTCACATAAAGCAGAAATGATAGTCTGAAATATCATCGGAGGCCAGCAGACGTGTAAAACATTTGAGCGCCAAATGAGGACCTAACTTCCAAAAGGGGATAAAGTCACTATCGTCTGTTACCGTCTTTATAATATAGGATCCTTAACTGCACAGATCCATCTGTGCAGAGATCTAATGGAGAGCCACATTTTAAAGACAAAACGGCGAATAGATTTAATAATAGTTTAGAGCACAAAGTTTGATGCTTTCCATTTTAGAAAGCGGAATTTCATGTTTTTGTTCCAATTATCCTGATTATGTTCAACATTTCCACATTTTTGGCACTTTTTGGTCAATAATTTCAAAACTAAAAAAATTTAAGCCAAAACAAAAAGTACTTCCTAGATAATTGACTTTAGATGATTTTGGTGACATTTTGTTAAGTTGTCTGAATATTTTTGGCGCCAAAAAAGTGATTTTTGGGCAAAAATGTAGAAAAAAACTTTTTTTTGAGAAATTTAATACCAAAAATGGATTCTCCGACTCATTTCATTTGAAAAAATTGTATACTTTTATGTACATTACATTATTAGTTTATAAGTTACAGTGCTTGATAAATTTCATATATTTAGGGTTGACACTTCCCTTAAAATGGCGAAGAGAAGCGAGTATCCGAATGTGTTTTAGAATGTTTGACAATCACTGCGGCCCGTGAATGGATCTCAAAATCACAATGAGGCCCGGGTGGTAGAAAAGGTTGCACATGCTTGCTCTAAGGTAAAATGATCGGTCGGTAGTCAGGCGGTTTTTCCCTAAAAATATTCGCGGGAATAACCGGATTTTTAGAGTCCCAGATACTGGTACACCAGTATCGTTCAATACTGGAACATAAAAGTTACCAGTATCGCTCGATACTGTTACAAATTGACTGTGTACAGTATCGGTCGATACTGAAATACCAAATTGGGTTCCAGTATGTTACAACATCGGGCGATACTGGTAATCATGCTACAAGTAGTGATTTGCCTCAGTATTAGTATCGGGCGATTAAAATCGCCCGATACTGGAACATTTTATATGTGCCAATATCCATGTATCGTCCGATACAGGAACACTAATTTTGTACCAGTATCAGGCGAACGATACCTGAGTGTCCCAGTATCGGACGATAGATAGTACAGTCATGAATCTGGGACCTAAAGTACACCTTTTCCCCCATAGTCTTTTCGTCGCCTTTACTTAGTGCCAAATGTTCAGTCGAAGGTACGATCATGACAATGTGTTTGTATGTGGTGGGGTGTCGACTCGTAAAATTATCCTTTCGGTTACGTGTAACCATCGTAAAAGTATCCTTCCGGTTACGTGTAACCATGGCAGGTAATATTACCTGCCATGGTGTAACTTATATGGGCATATCACTTGTATACCTAAAGCACATAACTCTGGTTACCTTTTTTCCTAATTGAGGGCGCTTCTCTGTACCAAATAAATGAGTGAGCCTTGACAACCAATTGGATTATCTTTTTTACAGCTAGGATGTCCAAAAGTGATAAGAAATCGATCACACTTGACCTGCGGAAAGCGCGGGAAGGGTATACTTAATACTATTGTAACACGCAGGCGACATCACTTTGGCGGTATAAAATAACCAATAAGGTTGGGAATTACAGGCTATCAGGTGTTACATTATATCAGATGCTTAACAGGTTTAGGTATAGCAACATGTTAGTGCGTCGACACAAACATTTAAAAATGTTTTTAAATGTTACTCTTAGGCGACTTAAGTTAAACAAATTCCCCCAAAACTCCCGAAATGTTTGAGCAAAAAGATCCTGACCGATCGACCCTACCTGAGAGGTCCGTTTTTACCCGTACAACAGGGTTTTATTTTCGTCGCTTTATATAAGTAGCAGCACAGTGTTACTCGGTTTTTCATCAGGTTCGTCAAACCATCTATGGAGTGGGCGGAAAAGTGCACCCATACACACTCAGTATCAACCCAGTATCAAGTTGGTACTTAGGAAAAAACAAAAGTGTTCTCAGACAAATTTTCCTTCTTTTAAAATCTTTTTATCAACATGAGTTTTAAAACATTTTTTTTAAAACTAGGTAAGTACAATTTTTGAATTTGATAATTAAGGGGGTACTCAGGATTACAGGATGACTACGTACGTGTGCATCTGTCACGCAAATTTGGTTTCACTAATTTGTTGTTTTCAAATTAATTTCGATTAATCTTCTTTGACGATCCCTGTAATTAACGGTTTCATTACTCCGATTAATCGAAGTTCCTTTTTGTTTCCGGTTCAATGTTGAAGATAATTTAAGAAACAATTCTAAGAGTGTAAGAACTAGTTCATCGCAAACACTCATATAATGTAAGACTATTAGTGAGTGTGGTTGATAAACACGTATTTTCTACACATGCTTAATTTAAAAGACGATTAAGCGAAGGTGTATAATGTTTAACATGCTTAATAATGTATGGTCGTCTTTCATGCAAACACGCCACTCGTTTTAAAATATTTCCAATTTTATAATTTGTTACTCTTATGATAATAAACACTTATCAGGCAAGAGATCAAGTATTCTTATGTTTCAAGGCTATTATTATCTTGGTTTGACTCGGGTATGGTTTTGTATCTCGGAAATGAAATGGAGGCCCATGACACATCGAAGATCACAACGCACTGTCGAAGAAACAACATGGCTTTATGAAAGGAAAATTATGCTTGACAAATCTTCTTGAGACCCGTGAAGAAATCACCTGCAGCTTGGGTCACGGGAACGCAGTAGACCCCATTTGTCTAGACTATGCCAAAGCATTTGACTCCGTCCCACACCTGAGACTTCTCAACAAAGTAAGGGCTTACGGATGTGATGAGAAGTTGTAAGCTGGATCAAGGGATTGCTGGATCAAGAGATTCCTAAGAACAAGAACACAGATAGTATCGGTGAGAAATAGCGCTGAGCCGACGCTGTGAGCGGTATCCCCCAAGGTTCAGTCTTGGGTCCTCTACTTTTAAATTTATACATCAACGACATATGAATATGTGATAATGAACATCTGGTCACATTTCTTAAGTTGGGACCCTAAAAAGGGTGGATTTTTCACATTTTTTCGCTTATTTGCCATTCAAATGCTTATATTTTTCAAACCATACATCACAATTGAGTATATTTAGTCTCATTTGGAAGATAATTTATTGCTTTAATAGTATCTACAGGGTGTCCCAAAAGTCTATGCACGACTTTGAAGCTTTGAATTTCCCAAAATATAAGTCGTATTGAAAATATGAATACATATTTAGAAAGAGGAGATGTGGGAAATAATTTTGATACCAAACAGTGGAGTAACATCTGTTTGAAATGCCACCCTAGAAGGAAAATATGTATTACTGCAAAATTGTAATTTTATACTTCGGAGGAATAAAGTTCATAAATCCATACCTATTGAGATTAAAAAAAAGACGGGAAGAGTTGGTTACACGGAAAGTCATCCGTCAATTGTAATATTTAAAATTTTACATTACAGTGATCCCATCATAATACAAACTATATCACACATAGTTTTCGTTTCTATAGTGAAATCTAGTTTAAATGTTTTCCATTTATACAGAGACGTGTGCTAATGCAAAAACACAGACCCTAAAAATGAATAACGTAACAGAAAAGTGAACACACACATCACACAGCGAATAGATATCTTTGGACTTTTGGCTACTGCATGTCTTATGACATCAATGTGACTTGTTGATCTACCAGTCTTTTTTCTACCACATCGAGACAAATCATGCACAGTTCCTGTGTTCAAAAATGTATCCACCAACTTAACAATGGATATTCTTCCTGGTGCGCGTTTCACTTTAAAATGTTGTCTGAACTTTTGTTGAGTAAAGTTGAACTGAATTTGTTTCAGCGTAGAACCATACAATTTGTATTCGCTTATCTATGCTGTAAACCATCTTGAATGACGACTTGCTCTGCAATGTTGTCTACTACGCCTATTTATGTTGTGAGTGACCGAGTTTGGTAATAACATCAATGTTGCAAGGTCAGTGAACTGTGACTAATGCGCAACGTTGCTTTCATACCGTTAATTTATGCTCACCTGTTTTAGCAACAATGTGTAGTACTTAGTATGGGTGGGGCTCACACGGCCACAAACTTTCAACCAGTTTTATAATGTTGTGGGTTCACCAATAGGGTTGTGTTTGGTATCAAATTAATTTCCCAAATCTCGTCTATCAAAATATGGTTAAATTTATACCATATGATTTATATTTTATGAGATATGACTCTTCAAAAACGTGCATAGACTTTTGGGACACCCTGTATAAGAAAAATGTATAAATCAAGTTGAGATTAATTACTATAACTCGTTAATTACAATTAGTCAGGGTGGAGGCGGGTGAGGATGCACGCGGGTGAGGATGCACACTATGTATTCCAATGGGATGGGCAACATTTTTTCGCTTATTTGCCATTCAAATGCTTATATTTTTCAAACCATACATCACAATTGAGTATATTTAGTCTTACTTGGAAGATAATTTATTGCTTTAATAGTATCTATAAGAAAAATGTATAAATCAAATTGAGATTAATTACTATAACTCGTTAATTACAATTAGTCAGGGTGGAGGCGGGTGAGGATGCATGCGTGTGAGCTGATGCATGCTATGTATTTCCAATGGGATGGCCAAAATAATGATTAAACCTTGTGTATATTAGTTCATTGAATTATTATTTTGTGTGATTAGTATCATTATTGTAATTACCAAACCTTAATTAGTGTTAATTAAATCCCCAATTAATTAATATTGCTTATTAATTACATACAACAAATACCATCTGAAAATGTATCAACGGCAGATTATTACCCATTTCAAATGGTAACTGGGTGGGGGCGACAATGTCTCTGCAGTGTTTTAATAAAGTTGGACCTGATGTTGAATGTTCCTTAATATTTGAGATAATCTTTGCTAATTATGTCGATACTAATTACCTAGGAAGTGCTTATTTCATCCACCAAATCCGCACAATAATATCACCTGTTAGTGTTTAGGATTAACATGTCCATCGCCGTCACCCTACTAGTATATCATTTTCAAATTGTTCAATATCCAATGCTGATTTCTATAGATCAACAGTTTTAACTATGTATGTTAGCAAAATGTCAGTGCAATTAATGCCAGGCATAACATTGTAATCAATTCATAATACAGAAATGAGGTTGTAAGTAATCAGCCGAATTTGTTTTCTTCATTTGTGGACACCCTGTATAATAAAATTTGAATTAATTGTACCTTTCTACCAGAAAGGTATGTTCATAAACTTCATAAGTGTTTCTTTTGAACAAACTACATTTATATACATTTTAGTCACACTGTCCACACAAAATATATAGGTTTTTTTTATGTGAAAATTGATACATTTTGATCACCCTGTATTTTCGTTTGACAATGAATTAACCCCTACAAATAATATATGACCGGAAGGGCCTTGCCTTTGGCTTCTCAAATCTGGGGTTCAATATATATTTCAATGCAATATGTTTAAATTAGGAAGCATACAGTAAATTACATTTCATAGTAATATTTCTTTTGTTACACCCTATATATTTCCTAAGTCACCCTGTATACTGGAACAAACACTAGATATTCACAATCCTAGGTATCTCAGCTTTCTAACAATGTGTAATTTTGCACACTTTGGATTTATACTTTTTGAGTTATGAGGCTTAGAGCATTATCACATGTAATTTTGGTCAAATGTATTCATGTGACGCGCGGCAATAGGGTCCCAACTTAATAAATGTGACCATCTGTAATAATCATGTTTATTTAATCATGTAATATGTAATATGCAAAATATATGTTGGAATTTTATCCTGTAACTAATAGGCCCTATAGATATAATTATAGATTTGTTTCTGACTAAAACTAATCACGTGAGACGCATCTTTGAGAGATCAGCATTTTTGCTGGGTCAATATCTTTTTCAAGATAATACTATAGTATGACCACGTAACTGTTTTTTGAAACTGAAATATGCAATTTATTAATGTCATGGTTATATTCCTAAATACATTCATAATTTGTGTCACCATGTTTAACACAATAACTATGGTAACCATTGATTTGTATCAAATTATGCATACATATCGAAATGATTGTATGATGCACTCATTGTTGTGAAAATCCAATTATACCAATAGATTCCTTGGAATGTACAGTACAAGATAGACAGATCTACAGTTCCTACAGGTGTGTTTATAAGAAATAAGACAGGTGATTTATGTGTCTGCACTCAATGGTAGATTTTACGCGCTGTATTAAAACTACTGAAACGGTGTTTTTTTTAATTTAAAATATTTCTAGGAGGGTTAATAAAATTGACACTTCGCCACAATATCAAGAACATTATATAAAGTAATAAGATCACATCTTTTATATGCCTTCGTTTGTTTATAGATTAGATTTGAGTTTACCTAAAAATGGACATTTGTTAATTGTGCCCGAAATGTGTGTGGTGGCAGGTTTGTATAGCATGACTTGTGCTATGCCTAATTGCAGTCAAACTTGACTGCTCAGCAAATTCAGATGCCAAAGATACATCAAGACAAACGTGGTACCAGGTACGTTACAGGTTTTAAAATTAAAGTCAATACTCTTGCAATGATCATACAATTATTTTATGATTATTACGTAATGGTTCACAGCCACTTGTTATGAAGCTAGATGAAGCTAGATGATCTGAAAATGCAAAAACAGGAAACGGAAAAACACATGTTTTTGTACAATTACTGGTTTCGTTTCTGTTACCATGTTAATACATCTTTTCTATGTGTGGTTTTGAATCGACTAGAAAAGTAAGACAGGTATCAAAATTGTACTATGAATGCGACATAGAGTGCAACAGTCGTGATCGACATCCATATATGCTTGGCATTATTAGCGAAGTAACGAGGGAGGAATGAGGTAAAACTATCCGATTGTGACAGAGACACCGATGATGACATTATGATGATTATGATTATGATTATGATTATAATAATGATAATATTATTTATAATGACAACGACAGTAAGCTAATAATATGATAATTTAAATAATTGTAAAATATTCAGGATTATATGAAAATAAGATTATAAAAAATATTATAAAAACGCTGGCAATATTATACATAATATCCATTCATATTAGATAGCAGTGCATTGGCAGTTCAAATTTAATTCTCCCCCAAAATGCCCCTTTAGTCGAATGCACGGGCCATTGTACACACTCGCGTATTATTATATAGCGCATAGGACGCAAAACTAGTTGCAATTCTTTGACACAAAACGGGAGAGGGAAAATGTCATTCGGTGTTGCTCTCTAAAATGGGCAATTCCAGAAAGACTCTGCACCCCCCCCCCCCAAAAAAAAGAGAGGAATTCTGAATTCAAAACTGTAAGGATGGTGTGGTATTTGGTCTCGGAATTAATCAGCCCCATAGAGGAATTCGGAATTCCAAACTTCCTTCCTGTCCTGATTATATCTTGAACCTTTGTTAAAATCCTATCTATCTTACACGGAATGAGATCAGAATATAATATTGATTTGAGACTGTTCAAATTTCAATGAGAATGCTAACATTTTATTTATTTATTTTCTTTTTTAATTTGAATTTTCGACGCCTCCAAATGATAATGCCCCAAAACATATAAGGAGATAACAATACATTGGGTGGCCCTTATAATTATAGCTTTAGGTAATGTTCATTTGTTTTATTTTAATTTTTTTGTTGAATAATTTATCTAAAATTGTGATTTGTGTGCTTGAGTCGCACGGCCGAGTGCTGAAAAGCACGAAATTAAACGTTCATGCGAGAGCAAACTTGAGCACAATTAACCACAATCCGTAGCCGCTTTGAAGTAAATTGTTAATATAAAGGTCACGTGTCAGAGGCGAATGTGAGCATGAATCGCGGAAGAAGTAAAAAAGAAACACGGCGGTGTAAAATGTAGAATGCCTCTTAGCACGGAAGTGGAGGGAGCCCTCCTTACAGGAGCCCCTTTCAAGGGTCGTATTCTCGGTGCAACAGAAGGTGACGAGAGCAGACGAGAATAATAAAATGGCGGGAACTGACCGTTGCAGTTAAGGTTACTGAATTCTAGGAGATTGTATTGCCGACTATAGAGAATAAATTGCTGTGGGGTAATGAATTTTTAATCACGAGGTTAGGAAAAGAGAAAGGTGGTTGTTACACTCAAAATCCAAACTGATTTTTTTACCTTTTCAAGTGGTAAATATATGAAATAAGCTTATTCGATTATTTTTTCAGCTTAATAATCTGATTGAAACATTTGAAATGTCGACTTTAGAGATGAAATATCTGAAATAGGAAAACATATTATAAAATAATTATAGCGTTTTCAATGAAAAAATGTACAGACGCATGTGGGAAAACGGTTCAGTGAACTGTTTCAATTTTAACAACTTTTTGCAGATAACTTTAGTTTCTCTTTTCAAGAACACATTACATATGCCCGTTAAGATGGGAGTTGAAAACTTTACATATGCCCGTTAAGATGGGAGTTGAAACAATACATGTCTGTTAAGATGGGAGTTGAAAACATTACATACAGCCCAGCCCGTTACAGCCCGTTAAGATGGGAGTTGAAAACATTACATATATGCCCGTTAAGATGGGAGTTGAAAACATTACATACAGCCCAGCCCGTTACAGCCCGTTAAGATGGGAGTTGAAAACTTTACATATGCCCGTTAAGATGGGAGTTGAAACAATACATGTCTGTTAAGATGGGAGTTGAAAACATTACATACAGCCCAGCCCGTTACAGCCCGTTAAGATGGGAGTTGAAAACATTACATATATGCCCGTTAAGATGGGAGTTGAAAACATTACATACAGCCCAGCCCGTTACAGCCCGTTAAGATGGGAGTTGAACACTTTACATATGCCCGTTAAGATGGGAGTTGAAACAATACATGTCTGTTAAGATGGGAGTTGAAAACATTACATACAGCCCAGCCCGTTACAGCCCGTTAAGATGGGAGTTGAAAACATTACATATATGCCCGTTAAGATGGGAGTTGAAAACATTACATACAGCCCAGCCCGTTACAGCCCGTTAAGATGGGAGTTGAACACTTTACATATGCCCGTTAAGATGGGAGTTGAAACAATACATGTCTGTTAAGATGGGAGTTGAAAACATTACATACAGCCCAGCCCGTTACAGCCCGTTAAGATGGGAGTTGAAAACATTACATATATGCCCGTTAAGATGGGAGTTGAAAACATTACATACAGCCCAGCCCGTTACAGCCCGTTAAGATGGGAGTTGAACACTTTACATATGCCCGTTAAGATGGGAGTTGAAACAATACATGTCTGTTAAGATGGGAGTTGAAAACATTACATACAGCCCAGCCCGTTACAGCCCGTTAAGATGGGAGTTGAAAACATTACATATATGCCCGTTAAGATGGGAGTTGAAAACATTACATACAGCCCAGCCCGTTACAGCCCGTTAAGATGGGAGTTGAAAACATTACATATATGCCCGTTAAGATGGGAGTTGAAAACATTACATACAGCCCAGCCCGTTACAGCCCGTTAAGATGGGAGTTGAACACTTTACATATGCCCGTTAAGATGGGAGTTGAAACAATACATGTCTGTTAAGATGGGAGTTGAAAACATTACATACAGCCCAGCCCGTTACAGCCCGTTAAGATGGGAGTTGAAAACATTACATATATGCCCGTTAAGATGGGAGTTGAAAACATTACATACAGCCCAGCCCGTTACAGCCCGTTAAGATGGGAGTTGAACACTTTACATATGCCCGTTAAGATGGGAGTTGAAACAATACATGTCTGTTAAGATGGGAGTTGAAAACATTACATACAGCCCAGCCCGTTACAGCCCGTTAAGATGGGAGTTGAAAACATTACATATATGCCCGTTAAGATGGGAGTTGAAAACATTACATACAGCCCAGCCCGTTACAGCCCGTTAAGATGGGAGTTGAAAACATTACATATGCCCGTTAAGATGGGAGTTGAAAACTGTTCACATTTCTCGTTTACTTGGTAGCGGGATCATTTATATGCAGGGGCGTAACCAGGGGTGGGCAAGTTAAGACTTGCAATTTTGATATATATGAGGGGATATTTTGGCATATTTTCGGTATTTTCTGACCCATTTTGCTTCAATGTTTACTTGATTGTCTGGAATGGTGATGTGGAACAAGGATATACTTCATCAAGTTAAGAGATTTCAAACAGTCAACGAACATACAGTGTACAGCATTTGAAGCTGCAGTGTACAGCATTTGAAGATACAACGATTGTTACGATTACAACAGGGTCATAAGAAACAGTCCGTCCTATTATAAACAACCGGAATGGTGAATTTTTTCAACATCTTCGCCAAGTTATTCTGGACTCTTTTGTTTGCTAAAACTCGCGATGAATCGTGTCTTTTAAGAAACAATACACGGTTACCCTTATTTTTAGACAAGAATTGTCGTTAAGAATGTTAATGATTAGTTAATGTTTATTTGGAACAGCTTGCCGGTAAGTAGCCTATGTACTATTTTGACATGTACGTGTCTTCCGTTTTCAATTTCTAGACTGTATGAAGCATGTTAAGAGGTTGGTAAGCACTGATACACAAATATCACCCCTACAAAATAAACCGACTAGAAAGCTGTGTACAGCATTTTGAAGCTGATATTTGCACGATGATTAAAGCTATATGGACCAAAGAATATTTCTAGAGCAATACCAGCATGCTTCACTTTCATCACTGTCTCCAGTCCAGTGTCTACTGGTTCCCATGAACAATACATTGCAATAAAAGGCTTATAATGTTGTTAAAACGAGACCATCCTGCTGGACGTATAGAACATTGATGTGACTTCATTTCAGTCTTCTCTTTATTTGTTGAATGACACATTTTAGTTGGGATTCAACTTCTTTTCATATGTGGCCAAGATGCCTATCTGTACCATGTATTATGAAGGCGGAAGTCCCCGGCGGAAGTCAGATGATCGTCAGCTGTTAATTACTTAAACGCATGTTTTGCACTGTTTGTGTACTATAGTGGCGCTAAGCATGCTGGACTACACAAGAAATCTTCTTTGATAATGGAGCGAAAGCCTGTGAGTCGCTTGCTGAAGCCGAAGGAACCGAATAAATGGAAGAGTCGGTTAGTCAATAAATGGAGTTAAATTGGAGTTTTAGCTTTTTAAATATTGATGTATTTGACGACGATTTTGTTATGCCATTTTGGGGAGTGACCTTGGCTATTAGCCTAGATGTTACGAAATTTATATGTGTGCTATATTATCCCACGGAAATACGACAAGGACTTCTGATGAAAGTTCAAAATGTTTATTATAAAAAACATCAACAAAAGCCTAGGCCAGTTTTATACCTTGCGAGTTGAGTTGTTACAGTCTGTTGACAAAAGTAAATTTACACTACCGGATTAGGAGATGTTGATGCAGGTTTTATGGTGTACATGTACATGTACACACAGAAAACACTATGTAAAAAATTATGTAAATATAGAACTCCATAATTATTATGTAAGAGTTTACATAAAACATGTAATATATACCCAAGCTTGTGTAAATTCCTATGCAAAAGCTTAACACAACTGTTTACATAGTATTATGGAGTTCTATTTTTACACAGATTGTGTATTTTTTACATAATTTGTGTAATTTTTTTACATAGTGTTTTCTGTGTGTACATGAATGTAGGTGTGATTGTCAAATTAGCCATAAGTAATCAAGTTGGGACTACTACATAGTATAAACATAGCAATGTTTGATTGTGCTTGTATACTGGAATACTCTTTAAAATGCAAAACTGACAATTGCAAATGATATATTTAGAGTTGTATGTCTGTCTGAAACAAATTCGTAAAAAAACCCAATATCGTAAATAAAGCAAAGCATCCTATGTATATCCTTTACTCAACAATTAAAACACCTCGAGCGATCCTCTTTAGAACTCATGAATAATTTACCAGTCTACGCATACGTAAATAACCGTATCAGTCAGGGCCTGTACAACAAATAGAACGATAGAACCACAGCAAATTCAACAATTATTAGGCATTAAAGAAAAAGTAATTTGATAATGGATTAAAAAAGATTAAAAAACACCCGAATAATAGGAAATATTTACTTTGTGTCTGTTGGTGTAGAAAATTAATTGAAATAATCCATGAATTGTTATTTTAATTAAAGTAAAATAGTGAAAAGAGGAAAATGGATTTACAAAACACATCAATGTAACAGAAACCAAACATCAATGTAACGTGATTTGGATATAATTATATATATGTTTTGACAGAAGAAGTACATTGCATTTAAAATAAGATGCTTTCGTAAGTATGGGGCGCAATATTTTCATTGTGCATCCTCGATAGTTTCCTATGTCCAGTGAATATAATGCAGATATTAGGTAGTTGGAAGCAATCATAAATAAAAAACTTCTAACAATCGAAACGAGTTCAAATTGTCAACATAAACTTGTAATGCTCCATTCAGTAAATATGGTAAAACAAGTGTGCGTAGTGCAGAATGCGTCATGCAGAGCGTAGAACAGTGTGAATCATGGGTATTCCGAGAATTACAAGTTTGTACTGTAGCCTCGTTCGTCTTAAGTTACATTAAGTATGCGGATCTGTATTCTTGGTTTTAATACGGTCCATTAAGATGTCAATATCTTGAAAATGCCGCTTTTTATGCATATGCAATCATCATGAATACATGTATAACCATGGAAGTAACATGGTATAACATACGAGATCAGTGGCGTAGCTCAGGGGGGGGGGGGGGGGCAGAGGGGGGGGGGGGGCAAATGCCCCCCCTGACGAAAAAAAATCCGATTTGTGCCCCCGCCCCCCACCACCCTAAAAAAGGGGGGGGGGGTGAGAAAAAAAGGAAAAAACTGAGAAAAAAGACCGAGGTTATTAGCCAAATAGAAGGCAAAATTGTACATGTAGTACATTTACTATGCGATTTTTTGTGACTGAGCGATTTTTTTTTGACTGTGCGAAATTTTTTGACCTCACCACCACCACCCCCCCCCCCCCCCCACCTCCACTTACGTGAATTTCACGAGGTAAGTCACTAGAGAAAAAAATTGGGGCAACCTTTTACGAAAATTTTAGAAATCTTGTCCCCCTGAAAAAAATCCTAGCTACGCCACTGTACGAGATTGTCTTCCTAACGGTGCCCCTTCCTAACGACCATCGGGACGAAAAAGTAATTCGGAACTTGAACAGAATAAGTTTTAACTTATTCTGTTCAAGTTCCGAGTGTTTAAAAACACTTAACCCATGTAGACTTATTTGCTCTTCTCTTACAAAACTGGGATCAGTCAAGTTTAAGACTAAAACAAAATTGACACCACATTCAACAATGATTAATATCACAATAACAAGGATGTATTGTATCATAATGTGCATAATTTGTATTTCAGTCTAACCAAAGAGTTACATGAGTACGCTTCATAAGTAACTAGCCAATAAGCACCTGATTAGTGGCGTAGCGTATTTCTTTCAATAGAGATAATGACTAATTAATATTGTGACGACTTGATGCAATTCATATTTCATGAACATATCAGTCAGAACAATACATATCATTATGAAATAGGTTACTAAGGGACAACACTAAACGAGGGCGCTCGACCATTTCAGCATTCAGCGTCTTTAATTTGTTTAACCAAAAAGGTGATGGCGCTAGGTTACATTATTGGTCAGACGATGAACTGAATTTGTGCCTTGGGATAGGGTGGCAGTAGTTTAGTTATGTGTTATCTACAACCTGCCATACTGCAACAGAGACGAGATAATATCCATGAATGAAAGAAAGAGGGGGTAATGTAATATTACATGGTTAGACTTACATCATGCATGACTTAAGGGATATATAACAAATTATACAACACATAAAAATACTCCTGTCATTTGATTGGTGGATACTACATCATGTGACATGAAATATTTGTACTATTTCCCCACTACAGGGTGAGTCAAAAAGACTGCAATAGTGGAAAGAAGCCATTTTGTTTTCAAAACCAAAATGAATTTTAAAACTTTTTAAACGTTGCAAGAATGATGTATTTACTCCTAACTTTGTGTGAAAAAATGAAGTCGATCGCATTTTTCGTTTGTCTTTGGTGAACCTTTTGACCAGTGCACCCATTTTACATGTTTGTCCACGAGATACCCAAAATATGCATCAGATCGCAAAATGTGTCTCTCATTCAAATTTGGAAACTTTAGTTAATTTGTGATGTTATTGGAATTTGATGCATCCTTTCTTGTTTACATGTGAGTTAGCATAATCAATTATAATCATACCCATGCTATGAAAGCGTATAATGTTCTAAATTTTAATAAAAAACTGACATTTTCCAAATATTTACTGCTCTCTATTCGGGAAATGGTGCAAAATAGGTCTCGGAAAATAGTAGGCCCAAGGTCTTCAATTACCTCGGGGAGCTATATCGCACTATTTCCCTCATGAACAGTAAATATTTGTATACTGTTTCCCACAAGATACTGGTTGCTACCATAGATTATCAAGACAGGGATGGACACGTGGGTATTTTCTTTTTAAGCTATGAGCGTTTCAGACCAAGGTCGCTCAACACCAAAAGCTTATGCAGCCTTTCGCCCTGTCATGAAAAAACTTTTCAACATCCATAAATGAAACGTCACTCTCGTTCCCAGACGCGTTAAATGGGTAAGTATCGAATTCAAAAGATGTGCTATTGTCCTTCGCGCTCATGGGTTCGAGTTTAGGTGTAATAGACATTTTATAAACCTGGGTGAAATAAGTGTCTGTAAATTTCACAAATAGCGTATTTTAACGTTTTATCAAACTAATTTGATGTATCCCGTTTAAAAGCTAGTATTATAAATATAATGTAGTTGCTACAATGGACTATCAATAATCATTCTGTTTACCGGGCTTTTCAAACATGCTAGTTATACATGTCTATCTAGGCGAAACAGCCATAGAATCAGCTACACACAACACAAAATAAAAAGGCCCGCTCTTTAGATTCTTTTGTGAATTTATGTTATCATGGTTTATGGCGATGATATTATTTCACATATACCGTATCATTTTCCATACCAGAAATGAAATAAAACAAATGATAAGGGTAGGGCGGATATTGGCCACATCATGCGAAATAAATGTCAAAAAACGTATAATTATATATGACTAGCGGGCTCCCGCTAGTAAGTAGGGCCTACCAGATAGAACATCTACAAAATGAAACAACACTTAAGTGCTGAAAATTGTATAACGAAATTGGTAAGAATGTTAAAATATAATGCATAGGCCTATTTTCTGACCTTTCTGTTTCATTTGCTTGTTCTTGTTTAACTAATGCCAGTGTATTTCTTTTTTGCATGTGGAGTATTAATCCTAGACACAACGAGTTAACATTCAAACAATCTATTACACCTAAGACCGACTCCTACAAATGTTGCCTCTTGGTTCAATTCCCAATTATATGGTCTACTATTCCATCATCGATTAGAGACTCTCTCAACACATGTAGAAAACCAATTTTTAAAACCAATCTTAAGCGTCACTATAAGGAACATGATGCATAGTGTGTTGCCTTTATTGTAATTTTTATTTTGTCTATGTATATGTATTATTATATACCTGTGTATGTTTTATTTTCTTGTGTTTGTAGAATTCTGCCGAGTTAGGAGCACTGCACCTTGTGGTGATAAAATTTAGTACTCTTTTGTGCTTTCAGTGCTCCCTGGCTGCTCAGCAGACCTCCTTTATTGTTTTGTTTATATTTTGGTGTTGAAAGCCTGTTGAAAAAATTTAAAAAAATTAAAAATTGAACGTTTCCCGTCATTACCCATATCCCATACATATACAATCTGATTATGCAGGCCTATATTCTGACTTGAAATTGAATGCTTCCTGAATATCCCAAACTTGTAAGAAACCACACTATTAAATTGCATTACACCTCGTGGCCCTCTATGTTACGCAATAGCATCATTTAAATCTCGTAAATAATCAAGACTCTGGTCATGCTGGTGGGAGCTACCACAGTGTCAAATCCCACATCTGACACCATGTTACGCGAATTAGATTCACCATACCATGTTTTTTCTTATCAGAAACCACAATGTTTCATTACCTCATGGCCCTCCAATGGGTTAAATACCACATTTCTTCATTAAAGGGACATTAAGTGTTGTTGACAATTTGAAGAAATTTTTAAAAAATTTCTTCAGAATTCAAGATGAACATTAAAAATTGCCATTATTGTTGTTTCTACTATCAAAAACACAGCAAAACTTGATTAAAACAATACCATCGCTATTTATTGAAAAACGCCCTCTATGCAAATATGGTTCGCGTTATGTATCACGCGTACTGCAGGGAGATACTGTTGGGACGTAAAATGCTGATAGATTAGCATTTTTGAATCGACGTTTTGTTGTACAAAGAGGGCTGATTTATAGATAAAATGATTTTTTTACATTTTTAAGCAAATGAACTGATTTTGGTTAAATTGATGTACGAAAAAAAAAATCGCACACGGCCCGTAGCAATGTCCCTATATTTTCCCGGTGTTTTGTTCATATCTTGGTCAATTCTGTACGGGTGTCAGCCATTTATAGCTTATAATTAAAAACTCCCATGAACATCATCTATTATCAGTACAACGTTCACGGCGTTTAGATGACAAATGAGAGAGCCTTATATGGATACCCACCCCCACAAATACGCACATACAGGGTGAGTCAAAAAGAAGTTGTACGTGAATGAATATTTGATTAAAAATATACCATGGCACGTATTCAAAGAGCTGCTTATTCCGCTCATATGACAAAAGGAATAATTGAAATCGATCAATTATATCAGGAGCTATGCCTATTTTAATAAAAGAACCCCTTTTTTTTAGCTGTCCACGGAACGCTTAATTCTCTTGAAATCTTTCCACTCTAAGTGGGCAGTAAAATGATTGCTGATGTTTGTCCTCTTAAGGTGTCTTTATTGTTTTAAGCGGGCCTTCAATGTTTAATCATTTTCTTATTGTTGTCACTGATGTTTTATTTCATGCACAGCATTCCCATCTGTGTTTGAAACTCCCGGGCTTTAATCTCATTCGAATATGATTGACCGACTCAGGGCCGTCAGACACTTTTGCCCAAGGGGGGGGGGGGGGGGGGGGGGGGAGGGGGAGGGGGGGAGGAGGGGGGGGGGGGAGGGGGGTGCGTTTTTACGATTTTTTACCGGAAGTAGTAGTATGACGTCAGAGTGTTAGTGCTGCAGCACGCTGACGATGCGAGCGCCTCTGGCGCGAAGCCAATAACGGGTGGGGTCCAGGGGCCCGCCTTAGGGCCCCTGGTGGGGATCCAGGGGGCGAAGCCCCCGAAAGCTCTGAGCATTACAGCGAATTTAGGACACAATTTTCATGTATCTCGCCATCGTTGACCCCATTTTCCATTCATAAAACAACATGTTACCCTAACAAAAGAAGAAGAAAAAAGAAGAGATTTTCAAGGGGGGGGGGGGGGGGGGGGGTGCGTCCGCACCCAACGCACCCCCCCCCCCATCTGACGGCCCTGACCGTGTGTACATTTTGCTGCCCACTTAGAGTGGATAGATTTCAAGAAGATTAAGCGTTGCGTGGACAGCTAAAAAAAGGGTCTCTTTTATTAAAACAGGCATAGCTCCTGATATAATTGATCGATTTCAATGATACTTTTTGTCATATAAGCGGAATGAGTTGCTCTTTGAAAACCTGCCTCATTGGTTTGTCAAATTTGTTTGGTATATTTTTAAACAAATATTCATTCTCGTACAACTTCTTTTTGACTCACCCTGTAGTAATAACATCTCTCTGGTATAACATTGCGTGAATTATAGTAAGATATTTAAGGGGACGAGGAAGGGACGTATTAGTGACAAGGTCAAAGGAACTAATTTTGTTTAAATCTTAATTAGAAAAATATTTTCCTATAATGATTACACATTTTACATAACCTGAGTTATAACATAATATATTCAGTGATATTCCCAGCATGTATTCTCTCACACACTTTATGCATACTTACAATTTATCGATTTGAAAAAATAGCCGTTTATTAACGTAATACAAACCATTGTTAGTTTAATTGTTCAATGAACGTTGTACATATGATCAATATTAAAGGTATACATTGAGTGATAAACGTCAGTACCTGTCTAATGATAGAAGACTGTTTTTAAATGAGACAAATGTCTTAGGTTTAAAACAGAGCAGATTGTATAAATGAGTTTGGATTAAGTAAAAACCAGTCATGTATCATATATTTCACGAAAGACGATTGCTTGAGGGTGCAAAGAATTAAACGAATTAAAGAAAATATTTGATTTTCTTTATTGGCGGGATATAATGTTTGAAAGTACTATGATTTATCTATGGCCTCTGAGATAAACTTCTAGAGTTCCTCCTATTCTTTACGTCGATTATATCTACGAATGCACTGCCGGAAGTCTGAATTGTGCGAGGTCATCATTGAGAATCCTTTGTTAGATAATGCACGTTGCTAGTGGTAACCGATATGTTGACCTTGCCAGGCCAATGTCACTGTGCACAGTTTCCCATTGCCGAGAATGAAGCCTCTAGTGTGATAGCGCCCTCGTTTTGTGAGTTACAAAATGTCTCTTTATAAGGACTTTCGTGCTGTCAATCATGGCGTTGTCAAGATAGCGCCCCCGTTTTGTGAGGTACATTTCGCGTAATCACGCCGATATGCCCACATATAGGAGGCTTCATTTTTTCGATTCGAATTTACTCTCCCATTACTATTAAAGGTAGATGACCCGATCACATTTTCGTAACACAGAATTATTTCAAACATACGGAGAAAGCTCGTATTTTTCTCATCATCATACTGAAATTTGACGGCCTAAATCGGTATAATTACGGAGAAATCGATGAAATAACGTCGAATTACCGCGAATGGTGGTAACCACCGATAAAGTTTGTGTACTACTCAATGGGTACAGTTCACAGCATCTTGTGCGTCTAAAATAAGAACCATTAGAGCTATGCAACTCAAACTTTGGAACACGACTTTTTTTAAGGATGACCTTTCATGTAGAATAGAAAACTTCAAGTTGAAAATCGGAACATCTACCTTTAAGCTATCTGACATTGCAAGCTTCAGACTATCGGTAGTGCATTCGAAGGAGCATTTAGAAACACATTGATTGATTAATCGTTTAAAACACTAATGATCTGGTGGTATGGTATATCAACCAAATAATGTTGATGTACAATCTATGGTGTTTTGGGAGCTCTGAATCAATTTAGACATATAATGAGTTCAAATTAACATATTTCAATATCGTTACCATTTACTATACCATCAATTATAATCACTATTCTCATGGTCGTTACAATAACATATTTGTTGATCATAATAAGAATTCATCTTATCAGTGTCACAGCACATATTATATATTTTGTCTTATACGTAACATACTAACATCGTTAATGCGTTGACAGTTGGCCACTGTAAAGCGTACATAAGTCAAGGGGGGGGGGGGGGGAAGTCAGATTTAGCCAGATGTTATAAAACAATTTTTTACACCATTTTGTATATACCATATTGTAGCCCATGATGCCTAGTTTTGAAAAAACGCTTTTGGTTTCGCTCTGGTTGCCAGGGTAACCGAGCAAGGCCTCTGATTGGCTAAAGACATGAACAACATTAACTCAAAATCTAAATAACCAACTGGTATCATATTTGGGGGATAGGTGCATGAGAACAGTATGCACAAAATAATGTCTCCAGAATTTGGGGTTGGCTGCTATGGTAACCAGACCGCAGCCAATCAGGGGATTTCACACCGTAATTTAGAAACGAAAACGAAATTAAAAATAAACGCTTCATTATTTTGTAGACAATACTCTTCTTAACATGTACATGTACCATACGTCTATGTATTTGTTAACTACCGTGGTGCTACCGTCCAAAATTTGACAATTTTAGAGACATTTTAAAATTGTGTGCATTTTTACATAACTTGCGTTAAAAAGTGGAACATTTAACGAGTAATTACAGTCAATAGCTATAAATTATTTGAAGACACGCGCATGATGTAAATATCGTTTTAAGTTTTGACAACTGATTGGCCTGTCAAGGAATCGTCGTGCAAAAGTTAAACAATGTACGCCATCTCTCCCACATAAGAAGTATGTGCACTATACTAAATACACTATGACGAACCCTTAAAAGTGTTTTCAATTAAAAACATGACAGATTTCCTAATTAAAGAGATAATAAAGTACGAAGAATTGTGTAAATGACTAGGATTCTTGAACTATTGTGATTCATTGGACATTACCTCCATGCACAATGAATGAAATGTGTAGATCATCTGAGTAAATTTGGTTAAAATGTGTGTGTTTTTACAGGAAATATGGCGATTACAAGCTCGTCGGAAATGTAGTCTTTTCAGCGCAGTCGTTTGGAAAATCAAGGAGGCTACCCTATTCCTATGGACCCGCTTGTAGATATGCACCCTGTATCAGCTTGAACACGATAAAACTCACAGACTGAGCTCCTGGAAAGATGTGTGCAACTAATGCCATGTTGTGCAACACTGTAGGCACATTTCATCAATGGTGTGCATTACAATGGTGAACGAATAGGAGCATTGCTTGTGATTGCTTGTTGCCGGTACGATAAAAGTACAACGGGAACCATCAAAAACAATGCAATGTTGTATACAGAAGTAACTTTACGGATTTATAAATAAATTCAATTCGAATGATAAGCACTTTAACTAATACAATGCATGTAACAGATTATTTATTTCAAATTAATATTATTTTAAAATAACTTTCTATATCTGGCATATTTTGTAAAGGTCATATTAACGCGTATCACAACATATGATCAGACAACAATCAATTCAAACGCGATCTATCTACACAACTGGTTTGATGTTATCAGTTCGATGAATTACATACATACTATTTTAAGACCTAAATATACATAACACAGTGTTACATGTCGAAACGATTTCCAATATTATTATGGATGGACATGTACAATCAGAGAAAAACCTATGACATTTTACTCCGCCAAAATGTCCCTTTCCTTCAAATAAGTCTTACCTGGCATAGCGATCCGTGATTCAGATTTACCGGCGATAATACTGACATTTCCACATGATGAAATAACACAACATTTGAATCAGAGCCAGATTATCAAAATAGCGAGTATCGCGCAAAAACGAGAGATTTTCTACTAGAATCGTTGTTGAAGAAATGACTACGCGATTTACTAGAGAATGAATTATGAATACATTAATTTGTGGATGCGTTTATTTTGGTTATCTGGTACTTTGAATGATATTAATCAAAAGCACAAATAACGCTAGTGGCTGACGTCAAATTGGCCTTACAAAACGCAAGCAGGGGATGTACGGTATATTATGCAAGGTTTTGAAAGATTCTTAACATGCTGAATGGCAGGAAAATATGGAAAAAAGCGATTTCCGTAGAAATCATTCAGCGTATCGTCTAGATGTGCATGTGGTTTGTTATTCTGTTATTCTAATACTGAATACGTCTATGAAGATCTTTTGCACCGACAACTCTGTTTTTTAAATTTCCCCGACCGAGACTGGCTGTTTTATAGTGCACCATATCGCTCAAATTATTTTTAATAGAGTCAAATCTGCGTTATTGGTATGACTTGAAAGAGCACATTTTAAGCTTTGAAATGATACCACGTTGAAAGTAATCTGACTTTGTAATCACAAGATATGATTTGAAGAAGCATATTTGTTTATATTATTTTCTTTATATTTCACCATTGATCTCTATCTCAAAACTGACTTTGCCGACAACATGTTCTTTTCGATGTGACTGGTCACATATGGAATATTTTCCCTCTTGTCCAAAAGTATTGTATTCTATATAATACATCTAATACCTTTTGTAATTCCTAAATTAGCTAAAATGATTGGTAATGTTAAGAATAGTTTATAATCAAGGTTACATTGTTTTTATATTATGATAGGGTTATAATGATACTGATTACCTACCATATGCTGTTGAATGGAATTACATTTAATTGACTCTTGCCAGTGAATATTCACTGTTGTATCGCGACTCAAAATCAGTGTTAGTCATTTAAGAGCTGAACTCAAGCTATATGACTTTGGTATAAACATTGTAAGATTAAACTTCATATGAAACGGATGATTACTTTAGAAGGTAAAGAGGTGATTACATTTTGATGAAGAATCCATTGATTAGATCCCAACATGTAAAATGAAAGGCGACAAATGTTTTAACACTTTCCATATTAGTTTTTTACCTTATTATACAAAACAGAAACATTTCCCAACTTTCAAAGTCTGTCTCAAGAATTACTGAACCAATACTAGGCATGTTTGTATTATTTCAATGCATTTCACACAGTGATTCCAAATATGGTGATGAAATCAAAAAAATAATTTTGACATTGTTGAAGTATTTTGTGAACTATTGGAACTGTCACGATGACTGCCGAAGTGTTAACACTTTCCACGCGGCTATTAGTTTTACCATATACAAAACAGATTTTTCAGAAAACTTTCTTAAATGGCAAGGTCTATCTGAAGTATTACTGAACCAATACTAGGCATGTTTGTACTTATGTCAATGCATTTTTCATGGTAGTTCCAAATATGGTAATGAAATTCAATAATTTTGACATTTTTTATACATTTTGTGCAATTTTGGAATGTCGTCTGCAGCCGCCTGCCGCATGGAAAGTGTTAATGTATCAGAGAAAGAAAAACAACATGACTTGTATATTAGACTCGGTATATTTTGAAACATGTGTGTGAATTTCATTTGTTATCAGACTCTCAAAATGATTCAATTCGAAATGAAAAGATCTTTAACGATCTAACTACTTTGAAAACAATATTTCACCAATGAAGATTCGTCGGAACCTTCCTTAGTAATCTTTAACCCCCTGGGCACTACTGGCCTATCTTACAGTGGTTCTGATTGGTTTATTGCAGTATATACTCATTTTAATAGCCAATTAAAATGCAGCTTGTAAAATATTTCACTCCAATCTTTTTCAGGGGTACAATTATTCTAACAATGTCTCTGATTGGTGCAATAAATGATGTGTCTATCTTTCTGACCAATCGGCCGGTAGTTCTCAGGGGGTTAATAATAATGATAATAATAATGCATTTATAATGCGCTATCTATCTAGACAACCTATTCCGAGGCGCAAACATCAAAACAAATATAACCAATCAAAATATAAAACAGTTACATAGAAGTCAATCAGTCAAAATCATAAGCAATCTTCAACAGATGAGTTCTTGAAGTCTTTTTGAAACCATCAAGTGAATCACAGAATCGAAGATCTGAAGGAAGTGAGTTCCACAGTTTAGGTGCACAAGCATAGAAAGCCCGGTCGCCATATGAAGAATGTGTCCGAGGAACTGAGAGAAACTGTTTATCCGACAATCTGAGGTGACGTGATGGAATATGTGGATTGAGAAGATCGCTGATATAAGAAGATGCCATGTCATAGTAGGGTTTTCCAGGTGAGGAGATGGAGTTTGAAATGGATGCGATACCGAATAGGTAACCAATGCAGTCGCTGTAAAACAGGTGAAATGTGATCACATTTTCTATATAGTCCTTGTGAGCATTCGTGCAGCAGCATTCTGAGCTCGTTAAGTTTATTGAGTTGTCGTTCAGTGATCCCATATAATAAAGCATTGCCATTGTCAAGACGTGATGTGACTAAGGCGTGAAGAAGTGTATAGCATTATCATCATTAAGCACTTTGCGAAATTAATTAATGTTCCTTATTTGGAAATACGTAGATTTGCAAACATTTTTGATGTGGTCGTCCATTGACAGCGTGTTATCAAATATAATTCCTAGATTACGAGCACTAGTAGAAGCCTTAAAATGTTGGAAGAAGCGATTGAAAGAAATCAGTGCTAGATTTTGATTGATGGTATTTGGAGGTAATAATGAGAAGCTCAGTTTTGTCATCATTCAATTTCATCTTATTTGCAGTCATCCACGATTTTATGTCCTTGAAACAAGATACTTTGTAAATTGATTTTTCAGAAAACAATTTTCCTTTGATAGAAATAGTCAATTATTTAATATTTGGACATAGTCTGTATTTTCCATGCGTCGTACGTATTTCATCACTGTAAAACGGTTTTAAGGTGGGCAGCCCAATCTAGCACTTCTTGTTGTCCAATTGAACTCGATCATTGATCAAATAGAAATAATCATAGATTGTCTGACTACCCCAATCAAGTGCCCAGCGAGGGACGGACGTAGTCACGAGGACCAACAGAAGGAGGACCTAAAAGAATAGGTAAACAATTGTTTGGGACGTCATCATTCTTTAAATTGTTATGTGATCCAACTAACACATTTTCTCAACAGATTCAGCATACTCTGGATGACATGCATCAGCGTCATGAGCTCTCTGACAAGGCCTTTGAGTTTCTATCTCCCAAAGATTGCAGTGCTGCCCGCTTCTACCTCCTTCCCAAGATCCATAAGCCGGGCAACCCAGGCAGACCCATCATCTCTGGCAACGGCTCCCCAACTGAGCATATATCCCTCTTTGTCGATAACTTCATCAAGCCTCTTGTTCCACAGGTTCCCTCCTATATCCATGACACCCCGGACTTTCTCAGGAAACTCGAAGCCATCAAGAACCAAGTTCCAAGCACCGCAATTATTGGCACATTTGATGTCAAGTCCCTCTATACCAACATTCCCCATCAGGAAGGCATCGAAGCAAGCCGTGCAGCTTTGGCCAAGGTTGGTCATTCCAGTCCTCCCATATCTGACATTGAATGCCTCATGAACCATGTCCTAACCAAGAACAATTTCACTTTCATGGACAGGACCTACTTGCAGGTACATGGCACAGCTATGGGCACTAGGATGGCTCCTTCATGGGCCTGTCTTTTCATGTCTATAGGCTGGAGGAACAAATGCTAGCTGAAGCGCCTTGTCGACCTTGGATTTGGTTGCGGTACATCGACGACGTATTCTTTATCTGGACCAGTGATGAAAGCAGCCTCCTCACATTCATTGATCACATGAACTCATTTCACAGGACCATTAAGTTCACTTCTGATTACTCCCACCAACAGGCACACTTTCTTGATGTAACCATACAGAAAGCTGAGAATGGTATCTACAGATCTCTTCACCAAGCCCACAGATACGCACCAGTATCTCCATGCTTCAAGCTGCCACCCTCGCCATTGTAAGACTGGCATAGCATATAGTCAGGCTCTCCGTCTCCGACGTATTTGCTCTAACGAATCCAAATTCTTATATCATGCACAGAATTTGAAGAAGCATCTGGTTACCAGGGGTCACAGCTTCACCAAAGTCCAGCAAGCCATCAAGAAAGTCCACTCTCTCCAGAGAGCCACAGTCCTTCAGGAGAAGTCTAGAAACCAAGACCCTACCCCTAAGATTCCCCTTGTCACCACATTTCATCCTAACCTTCCTCCTCTACGTCACATCACCAACACTAACCATCACATTCTCCACACATCAGACCGTCTTCGTCGTGCAGTTCCTGACATACCCATCCTGGCCTACAGACGCCCTCGCAACCTACGAGATATGTTAGTACGTGCTACTATTCCCCCATTAACTGACGCAGCATGGCACTTCTAAGTGCGAGTCGACCAGCAGGTGCGTCGTTTGCCGGGAACACATCAAGGAAGGCGATTCCTTCACCAGTCACACCACCCATGCCACCTACAAGACGAAGGGTCACATCACTTGTACCACATCTAATGTCATTTACCTCTTATCATGTAGAGTGTGTGGTGTCCAGTATGTTGGTGAGACCAAAAACTCACTGAAGAAGCGCTTCTATGGACACAGATCGACGGTCAACACCAACAAGCCACCTGTCGGACACCACTTTAACCTTCCCAACCACACTATGTCTGATATGATCTTACAGGGCATTGAATCTTTAGGTAGCCGTTCAGAAGTGGTACGTCTCAGTAGAGAGAAACTATGGATGAAGCGTCTTCTCAACATTCAGCCCCATGGCCTAAACATCCAGGAAGGGAACGATTAGACTCTAACCACCCCCCACCACCTCCTCCATTTGTATCTGTGCAACCCATCACTTGTATTTTTTACCCATTTGTTTTTTTCCACTTTTACTTCACTTTATTTTTTATTTTCCTATTTTTTACTTCTTGTTATGTGTGACACTATGTTTTCATTTTCGACATTGTCTCCTATGCACAGTAATTTTCATTACTCGTTCCAGTGCATTTCCATTATTTGTTACCATTTACATTTACATCTATTTTTTCATTATTCATTTGTAGTCATCCATCACCATTATATAGATTTTACTCTCCATTTTTTATATCCCATTTGCCCTTTACTTTTTAATCTCCCCTTTGTCTATGTCATCCCTTTGTTACATTATCCACTTCATCAATCAGCTGTCAAGTTTGTTATACCTTCCCCTATTCATCCATCTGTCACTTTTACCCCCTCTGTGTTACATCATCCCATGTGACTTCCTGCCCTTTGTTCCCATGTCTATATATATATACGTTAGTGTGTGCTGTATTCTGTCATTTTACCTTCGATAAAGATTCTGTTAGAATCGAAACGTCAGGTCCTCTTATATTTATTACATTTACTTACACAGGCTATTTTTGTGGATAAGCAGTTTGCATTCAGCTTTTACATTATATTCTTTAAATTGTTCCGAATTATTTTATAATCCTCGTACTTTTGTTGCTGCGATGGAAATATCCACATATCAGTTGAAATTACTTTGATTGGGAAATCCTGAAAGCTTGGAAGCTTTATTGAAAAAAATACCAGTCCTATAGCATGACAGGTGTCATGTTTGTGACTAGAATTATGAATTATACGTGTGTGCAAGAACAGTCAATCCCATGTTTAACAGTGGCGACTAGCTAGGACGTAAGTGCGCGATTATTGATGCTTTATTGTTGGATGCGACAATTGCCGCTCTATCGCACGTAAATAAACGAAAAGACCCCCCCCCCCTTGTTTCGATATGTGCTTCCTTATGATATATTTCTGGGTATTATTGGATAATCGAAACGCTAACTTTGCAAAGAGACCCCCTGGATCGAGATATCCTGAAAGACCACTTCTGATATACGTAATCCCACTCCCCCCGCAAACGGGAGCAAAGTTATTTGCTAGTACTAATCGATACATTTATTCATAGGTCTCTCATCCGATAGAACTCAACAAATCTATACAAAGGTAACAGTGATTTCGGAAATCTATGTACTCTCTTAATGTAAAAGAGTGAAAATGTCACTCGTTGTTCAGAGTGAAGTCATTGTCACTCGTAAAGAGTGATTTTTCACTCGGTGTCGAGTGACTTTTCACTCGGTGCGGTTGATGAGTTCAGAGTGAAATTATTGTCACTCGAAAAGAGTGATTTTCACTCTGTGTCGAGTGACTTTTCACTCTGTGCGAGTAATCAGTTGTACCAGATTTAAATAATTTGAGAGCCGGAACACAATCAAATAGAAAAATATTCAAAAACTCAAAATATTCTTTATTTTATCAAATTTAAACATTATTGAAGTGATAATTAATGATGATATCAATGTTAATTGTTTCTGCAATAATTTTAAGGTCCAAATAATGATTAAATATAAATTACATTAATGAAACGCGTAAAAACATCATCGATAAAAAACACCATAGAAAGTAGATTTAGATACTTTACATATCATGTTCATGATATCGTTTCACTACCGAAAGGAAGTGATAATGTAACATAGGCAAATGACAGCAGTTGTTTGGTCGAGAAAAGGTAAGTATAGTTTGGATAATGACTCTTTGTTTGTTATTCAAATTTTCTATTGCAAGTTATTCATGTGAATGTGATTAAGTAATTAAAATGTTCCATTATTGTTCACTCTCAATGAGAGTGAAGTTCACTCCAAATGAGTGAAATTCACTCCTTATATATTCACTCTTTTTTCACTCCAATGGAGTGATCACAGTAGGCACTCTTCGAAGAGTGAAAATTCACCTGTTTCTGGAGTGAACAAAATTCACTATTTTTTGGGGTGAAAATGGTTCCACTCTTTTAAGGATTGACTTTCACTCTATTAGAGTGATCACTCTCCGCACTCCTTTGAAGAATGAATATTCACTCCATTATAGTGGAATTTCACTCTTTTACATTTAGAGAGTAAATGATACCAACTTTTGTAATATCCAATTAATGCCGCATCAATCGTAAAGAACTAAAAAGTCATCCAGATAGTCAAAGTTTGATCGAATGTCGCTGTGTGTGATTAGTAAGAGGTTGAAGGGAGTAGAATTCAATGGAGAAAATAAGTCAACACCGAAACCGAAGAGTAAGGGTGTATTCGGGCAACCTTGTCTCACTTTGCACTCCATTATTATAACCCTCAATATGTGATCAGTGTTGATAAATGAACAATGTGAACATATGTTGATATAAAGGATGTTATAGTTAACCATACAAAAAAGTAATTGGGTCTGGGTCATGGTAGCAACAGCTTAAGCAACAGAAAACGCGTCAGGTCGAAACGCAGAACTACTGCACGGTGCCAAGTACTATAGCAGTGCCAAAAACGATTATTGTCTCAGCAAACGAACTATTGCCTGGTAATCACTTTCAGTGTCATAACCCTTAGTACATAAATCGACTACCTCTCGCGCGCGTCGGTGGACGTATATCTACGTGGCCTATATTTTGATCGCAAAAGTAGCGAAAATAATGACGTCGGAAAAAACAATGCGTTATAAAGCACTGGCGCTATGCCACGTAAGTATGATGATTTTGAATCATGAATATTAACAACAATGCAAATGAATTAACTTATATACTAATTATATAGAACAAATAATATAAATACAATAGCAGCATCTTACATTTTGTTTTTGTTGAAACAATCATCTTTTATTGAGTGATAACTCGGCACTACCATCCAGAGTATGAGTCCACGAATCCACAAATCCAACATCACTGACCACTATAATATATATATCCACATTTAAGTTACGATAAAAATCCTATGAATTTTATTTCCCGCGTATAGTGTTATAATTATTTATTCCAATCGTCTGTAACGGCTGCTGTCCAAATGGCGTGTTATCATTGTTTTCAACTGAATTGAAACATATCACAGTGTCATCACTGGATTGAGCGATTGTTCTGTTTTATCAATTTTCATCGAAGCCATGACATCGAAAAATAAATTGGTTTCTCGTCGTGCGCTTCTGTGATGAGAGAGAGAGAGAGTTTCCTTTTTTCACTGTCTTCCGGACATTGCTTTTATTCAAAATTTAACAAACTATATCATACACATCGCTCGCTTACTAAACACATATACAAATTGGCCTGAGGAAAATGCTAGTCACACGACAGCCGGCGATCTCTATAAACTGTAAACCTTAACCCTAAACCGTAATCCTCCAACGTAACCGTAATCCTAACTCTAACCTTATCCTACCTCCGGCCATAAGCTTTGGACTAGACTTGCGTTATTGGTGATCTTGTAAATTGTCACTTTTAATTTATAAATATCATGAAAAGAAGTAAAAGTACAGATACGTTTTAAAAATTAAATTGCACCTATGGCCACAGATGGACACAGAATCCCAATTAAATTGCACCCATGGCCACAGCTAGATCGACACAAAATCCCAATTAAATTGCACCCATGGCCACAGCTAGCTAGATCGACACAAAATCCCAATTAAATTGCACCCATAGCCACAGATGGACACAAAATTCCAATTAAATTGCACCCATGGCCACAGATGGACACAAAATCCCAATTAAATTGCACCAATGGCCACAGATGGACACAAAATCCCTGAAGCATAGCATTACATTATAAAAAATGAATTCGTTCGTTTTTAGCCAAATGATCATGGATCGAAACTGTTTATTTTTATTATTATATGGCCATCCGTATGATGAAAACTGCATGTATTGAGCCATCGACTTAATTAAACCATGACTGTATCTAAAAATCAAGACACTACTATACACGTCTTGTTTGCTCCTGTATAAATCAGGCACGTTCAACGTATTGACTAATTAAGAAATAATGTTTAAGCTTTATTAAGATCTTTGAAAGCTCACAAGGTGGATAGGTATTAAGTGATGTGAGACCGACATGGGCGGGGTTTTCACGCGTTAGTGTAAGTGTTCTGAGTGATGGGAGACCGAATGGGCGGGGTTTTCACGCGTTAGTGTAAGTGTTCAGTGATGGGAGACCGAATGGGCGGGGTTTTCACGCGTTAGTGTAAGTGTTCTGTTTGGATTTGTCATTGAAACATCTTTCAAAAACATGCTATAGTAGTATTTATACCCGTAAGTCAGTCAATGATGTTGTTAAACGTTACATTTATGGCACAATGTCCTTTGAGGCAATGGTACACTCACTACACTGCACTATTATTATTACTAGTAATAGCACATACACAGCCAATCCAGAATTCCACAAATTTCACTTATTGTACAGCTTCAGAATGCTGTAAATTTGACATCGTAAATAACCTGATTAAATACAGCACTGTAATTATTACCCAACTTGGTGTGTGTGTGTTTAATAGTAGATGATTGTCTGGGTGAGTGAGAGGTGTCCTACTGTGAAAGTGGTGTGTATCTGGTGTGTAGGGTAGAGCTCTGCCATATAAATCATCACTAAAATAGGAGAAAGGCGCTATAACTGATTATAGCTTAAATAGCGCTTTTAATAGCAAGGGGGCTAGTAGCGCAATTATCCTATTGAAGTACATTGTTAATAGCATTAATAGCGCGCAATTGCTAGGACCGTGCTATAAGCGCAATTACCAAGAACTAAACTTAGAAAAATTTCATGAATCCCCGTACGCGTTAGAAGAGCGTGCTACTAGCGCAATTCCGCTATTGAACTCTGCCGTTGCAAAGGGCGTGCTACTAGCGCAATTATGCTATTATGAAAGTTTCATTAAACCCCGTACGCGTTGCAAGAGCGTGCTACTTGCGCAATTCCGCTATTGAACTCTGCCGCTGCAACAGGCGTGCTACTAGCGCAATTATGCTATTATGAAAGTTTCACTAAATACCGTAAGTGTTGCAAGAGCGTGCTACTTACGCAATTCCGCTATTGAACTCTGCCGCTGCAACAGGCGTGCTACTAGCGCAATTATGCTATTATGAAAGTTTCACTAAATACCGTAAGTGTTGCAAGAGCGTGCTACTTGCGCAATTCCGCTATTGGGCATAATTTCCGTTGCCGCTTTTAAAGAACGACCCATCAAAATATTGGGACATCTTATATTAACGACCCATCATTTTGTCTTTGATTATAAAGAACGACCCATCATATGGGCATTGAAATTCATTATATAAAAGTGGGCAAAAAGAAGCCGATTTAGTAATAAATGATTGCGTGTAAATAGTTTATAACGCATTAATAGTATGATTTGAAGTAAAAAGTGGCAAAAAAGAAGCCGATTTATTAATAAATGCTTGCCTTTAAATAGTTTGTAACGTAATAGTATGATTTTGATTAGTGTGTCTTCCGGAGCCCTGCGGGGCTCTATATAAACATCCTCCACTCTGGGAAGTTACGCGTAAGAGGGTCCCCTTCACTTCGGACCGCAATCAAATACTACGAGCCATCATCATTGGGCATAATTTCCTTTGCCGCTTTTAAAGAACGACCTATCATAATATTTGGACATCTTTTATTATAATTAATTAGGTTCTTTTTGGACTTTGGAACCTTTTAAAGTTCTATAAAGGGTTCATAAGGAACAGCCAAGAACCCCTGAAGCCCCTTTTTTCTTAGAGTGTATTCACTTCGGACCGCAATCAAATAACGAGCCATCATCATCGGGCATAATTTCTGTTGCCGCTTTTAAAGAACGACCCATCATAATATTTGGACATCTTATATTAACGACCCATCATTTTGTCTTTGATTATAAAGAACGACCCATCATTTGGGCATTGAAATTCATTATATAAAAGTGGGCAAAAAGAATAAACATCCTCCACTCTCGGAGGTTACGCGTAAGAGGGTCCCCTTCACTTCGGACCGCAATCAAATAACGAGCCATCATCATTGGGCATAATTTCCTTTGCCGCTTTTAAAGAACGACCCATCATAATATTTGGACATCTTTTATTATAATCAAGTAGGATCTTTTTGGATTTTGGAACCTTTTAAAGTTCTATAAAGGGTTAATACGGAACAGTCAAGAACCCCTGAAGCCCTTTTTTTCTTAGAGTGTATTCACTTCGGACCGCAATCAAATAACGAGCCATCATCATTGGGCATAATTTCTGTTGCCGCTTTTAAAGAACGACCCATCACAATTTTTGGACATCTTATATTAACGACCCATCATTTTGTCTTTGATTATAAAGAACGACCCATCATTTGGGCATTGAAATTCATTATATAAAAGTGGGCAAAAAGAAGCCGATTTAGTAATAAATGATAATAGTATGATTTGAAGTAAAAGTGGCAAAAAAGAAGTCGATTTATTAATAAATGCTTGCCTTTAAATAGTTTGTAACGTAATAGTATGATTTTGATTAGTGTGTCTTCCGGAGCCCTGCGGGGCTCTATATAAACATCCTCCACTCTGGGAGGTTACACGTAAGAGGGTCCCCTTCACTTCGGTCCGCAATCAAATAACGAGCCATCATCATTGGGCATAATTTCCTTTGCCGCTTTTAAAGAACGACCCATCATAATATTTGGACATCTTTTATTATTATCAAGTAGGTTCTTTTTGGACTTTGGAACCTTTTAAAGTTCTATAAAGGGTTCATAAGGAACAGCCAAGAACCCCTGAAGCCCCTTTTTTCTTAGAGTGTATTCACTTCGGACCGCAATCAAATAACGAGCCATCATCATTGGCCATAATTTCTGTTGCCGCTTTTAAAGAACGACCCATCATAATATTTGGACATCTTATATTAACGACCCATCATTTTGTCTTTGATTATAAAGAACGACCCATCATATGGGCATTGAAATACATTATATAAAAGTGGGCAAAAAGAAGCCGATTTAGTAATAAATGATTGCGTGTAAATAGTTTATAACGTATTAATAGTATGATTTGAAGTAAAAAGTGGCAAAAAAGAAGCCGATTTATTAATAAATGCTTGCCTTTAAATAGTTTGTAACGTAATACTAATAGTATGATTTTGATTAGTGTGTCTTCCGGAGCCCTGCGGGGCTCTATATAAACATCCTCCACTCTGGGAGGTTACGCGTAAGAGGGTCCCCTTCACTTCGGACCACAATCAAATAACGAGCCATCATCATTGGACATAATTTCCTTTGCCGCTTTTACTAGAACGACCCATCATAATATTTGGACATCTTTTATTATAATCAAGTAGGTCATCATTGGGCATAATTTCCTTTGCCGCTTTTACTAGAACGACCCATCATAATATTTGGACATCTTTTATTATATAATCAAGTAGGTTCTTTTTGGACTTTGGAACTTTTTAAAGTTCTATAAAGGGTTCATACGGAACAGCCAAGAACCCCTGAAGCCCCTTTTTTTCTTAGAGTGTATATAAAGAGTACGGAAATTCAAAATTAACGACCGTTCGTGTCCACCGTCGTCTGAAAGAATTGACTAAGACTCTGCCGCCCTCTACATTTTGTCATGAACGAACGGTAATATTTACGTACGTTCATGAAAACTAGTGGGGATATTTAACCAAGATGGCAGCGCGTAAACGAAACAAATATTTCGCAAGTTCGGTATAAAAATTGTCAAAACGGCGGACAATAATTGGAATATTATGCAACAACGCGAACGTATGAAACCCCTCTGCCAGCGATAACTTTAAAAATGAGTATATAGTATGAGATAACCACAGATTTTGTTTGCCTATTTGGAAAGAGCCCAGTTTTCATAATAGCATAATTGCGCAAGTAGCACGCTCTTGCAACACTAAGGCGGCCCACCGTGAAATTTTGATAATTGCATAATTGCGCAAATAGCGCGCACCTGTAAGCATGAATACATGACAATTGCGCTATTTTGCACTTCAATTGCGATGTCTATCTAAATCCTGCTATTTTATGCAATTACATGCAATTGACGCTACAAACCCATTTTTTAAAATAGCACCTATCTGCAATTCCGAATTTCTGTTGAAAATTGCGCTATATAGCATGTCAATTGCAATTCTAAAAACACTATTACATGATAATTGCGCTATTTTGCACAAGAATTGCATCAATAATAATACTTGCAATAAGTTTGCTATTATTTGCTATTTGCGCAATTGTCAGCAGAGTTTTAAAATAGCACGTACCTGCAATTTACAACTACCGTTGACAATTGCGCTACCGTTGACAATTGCGCTATATAGCATGTCAATAGCCCTTCTAAAAACGAGATGACATGATAATTGCGCTATTTTGCACAATAATTGCAGCCGTTATAATAATTGCAGTAAGTTTGCTATTATGTGCTATTTGCGCAATTGTCAGTTCCAGCGCCTTTAAGTAAAATAGTCACTGTCGATGAGTGCTATTAATTCCTTATAGCACTCGGCAGCTACGCTGCCTCGTGCTATAAGTCATACTTATTGTACATCATTCATGTGTAATATATGCAGTGTATTACAAATCAGGACAAAGGCCACGTGTAGTTAAGAAACATATAAATACAACAAAGCGTTTCTTCTTCTTCAGGAATATACCTTTTGATGCGATAACAAAAAACAATAACAGTCCCAAGTTTCTCGAGGGAGTTAGCAACCTAGATTCAACATGGTCTACATTCTGATGATTTTCTTAGCTTGAAATAAAATCCAATGCATACACAATTCACGCGCAGAGTTCTCAATATATCCTGACAACTAACGCAACACACCTAATACCCATTATAGTGGAACGCAACACACCTAATACCCATTATAGTGGATAATGATTAATGAGTGACTGAAAATGTTCGTGGGACTTTTGAATAGGTGAGTCAATAGCGTTGTGGGGAACAGGAGTCACAACTTATATCTGCAGTACGGTATGATACGAGGGGCATTCAATAAATACCTGCAACCATTGAAAATCTCTGAACTGTGACATGTTTCAATAAAATAAACTTATGATACTTAAACTGTAAGCCTTACCCCTTTCTCACGGAAAGATTCAAACATGTGGGTCATTTTTATCATGTAATTTCAGTACTATAAACATCATGGTCTCTGGGCACTGAAAATTGACAAGAATCAGCATTATAAATCAAGCGCCAATATTAACACTGTTAACGCATATAAACACTGCACAAAAATATAGTAACCACTTTTTTCGAGACACCCTGTGTTTAATTCCTAAGACCCTTAATAAATTCAAAATATGGGGGAAAAAACCGGAATTTTTTCCTGCGCATTTTGACGCCTAATTTGTCACAATAACACCAATATTGATGAAGCGGTGCCCATTTGAATAACAAATGATGCAGTTTCCAATGTTGCACTTAATGCATGCCATAAACTTGTCTTTCACATTTCCCGCCATTGTAACATTTAATTCCCTAACCAGTGCCCTGAAATCACGGTATTCACAGTGCTGAAATGTAATGATGGACACAAAATCCCAATTAAATTGCACCCATGGCCACAGATGGACACAACATCCCAATTAAATTGCACCCATGGCCACAGATGGACACAACATCCCAATTAAATTGCACCCATGGCCACAGATGGACACAACATCCCAATTAAATTGCACCCATGGCCACAGATCGACACAACATCCCAATTAAATTGCACCCATGGCCACAGATGGACACAACATCCCAATTAAATTGCACCCATGGCCACAGATCGACACAACATCCCAATTAAATTGCACCCATGGCCAGATGGACACAACATCCCAATTGGCCTTACAAAAGGCCAAATGAATAGCACTTCGGCGATATTCGGCTGTTTTTCATCCGTTTCAGTCACACTAAATGTAAGTTTGGTTTTCACTGCATCTCCAGAAAAGTACAACCAGTACTCAGATAAATTTACAATGGATTTGTTGCTGAGGCTCCAAGCTACAATTGTGTGATATTTCATAAGACTTATATAATAATAAAGTTATGAGGTAGGAGGTAGAACTTATTGAATGACCCTCGTATATTAAAGGAAGGGTCCCGCAAGCACAACATTGAGCATTGTTTGTTAGAAAAAATAATTATCGAGCCGAAGTAACGTAATTATATAGAACAAAACACCGTACTAGCCACAAAAATGAATAAAAACTGCCATCACTCAACATGCACTTTTTAAAATTCGCGGCGATTGAAAGTCCCGGTGTCGATGACGTCATGGGTATGGGTGCTCAAATTTGCGCATGTGCATTGTACAACTATGACATCATCGACACTGGGACTTTCGATCGCCGCGAATTTTAAAAAGGGCATGTTGAGAGATTGCGGTTTTTATTTGTTTTTGTCATAAGTGTGGTGTTTTCTTCTATATAATTACAAAAGTTGGGCTCGATAGTTATATTTCTAACATATAATGCACACTTTTATGCTTGCGGGATACCTCCTTTAACGAAATTGCGCTTCCGATTAACTATGAGTTACAGCATTTCGTAAGATTTAGGGAATTTATATCAGATAGAAATGTACACAGGAATGGCAAATAGTATGCTGAATAGAAATCGGGATTTAGTTAAAGCAGTTGATAGTGCTCCTCCTTCGCTTTTGTCCAAGGTAGGAGTGAGGTTAAGCCAGGACTTACGTTAGCAAAGAATGATTAGGTTTTGGAATATCGACCATGCTCCCTTCCGTAAAACAAACATGACAAAGATAACCACCTTAGTTTGTGACGCCACTTGCGAAATCTGTTCCGGATTCCTACATCATTATTGTCCTGTAATTGGAATAATCCGACGGGATTATGGCGACAGACTTCAGGCATAGGACCAGGGGTGTGCCAGTGAGCTTGCCGATCGGGTCCACTTTTAAATTAAAATTTGGTCAGCATAGAACTGGTGGCGCTATAATGATCAGGCGTGATTGTAGCAGACGACACGTCTAACGATGACAATTCTTCTAATTATGATGAATTTGTCAAAATGATAAGATTAACATTCGCGATTACGTGTTTATATTCACCTTATTCATTACGTATTCAACATTTAGGTTTCGCGTGGCCACCGTCGTCTGTGTAAATCCACAACGCCCTCAAACCTATGCTGACCAAATATTACGTACGTTAAACCTGGTTAAACACTGTTAAACGCCGGTCACCGACACATTCCGATGATTACCATAATTTATGTAATTTATGCAAACGGCACCGTTTTCGCTACGTGTGTTAGTATAGGACTTTCCTATCCCAAAATTAATAGTATCCTGATAGGACGTCCACCCCGTTCCACGTCCTTTTGTCACCAGGTGCGTAACCAGGTGAAGAATAATCAATAGTATATAACTTTTGTTGAATTTATTATGTTATTTTTGCTTCAAATTACATTTTCACAAAAAGGCTTGAGATAAGATTTCGTATTCTTTTGTAAAAATGATACGCTGTTGATGAATATAATGCAGAATGAATTAGAAGGATTTCATAACATCTTTATGGAATTTATAAGGTTACGAATTACATTCGCAACAAAGAGGGCGCTAAACTGATACGTGAAGCGGTTGCAAGCATATATACATATGAGAGACATGCAGTGATATAAACAGATGGTACCCAGACGACCATTAAATCTATGACTAGTTTTATGATTATACATAATGATCCCGGTGATAAAATACAGAATATAACATTAATAATATAAATATTAAACTAAACCCTCAAAAATAAAAAGAATAAAAAGGTTCGGACATGTTTTTCAATTACCCATGCATCTTTGGTATATTTCATTGATGTTCATAGTGTGTTGCGCAAAAATGGAAAGCTGATGAGTTCATCTTTACAATGATATCAGATGTGCAGCAATCACTTGTTTCAGTGCTAAATCACTTGTTTCAGTGCTAAGTCACTTGTTTCAGTGCTGAGTCACTTGCTTGAGGTCTAAATCTGAATGTGCCAACATCGTCATTATTCTTGTGCTCAAAAGTCAATAGAGCATCACTCTACGTTATGTCAATGTAACACTTCATTGAACAGACGACAAATGTTTATTGTGAGCATGAAGTAGTAGTGAATTTAACGCATTTTGAATGAGACCTCCCCACATTCTCGAGCAGGTGGCTATAAGGACTGAAACACATACCCTCTGTAGGCCTATTGGGAGTCCAGTGCTCTGTCCAGCGCCCACTGACCACACGGTTCATCCACCCCACTTCAATAGAATGCTGTCTGTGGCGGATGGATACTCCATATTCCTCCAATTGAAGTTCATAATAGAGCACATACAATATCTTGAACAATAAGCCAACGGTAAATCCAAGAAAAGATACCATATGGTAAAAAAAACACCAGACGTTCATTTTTGTTTTTCAAGTGAAACCCAGTGCACTCTGTAATATGAGTACTGCACTTTTGAAGGACAAATACATTATTTGGTAAACAAAAACATAATAGTTATCAAAATGGCGCAAAAGGTATTCTTTATGAATATTTTAAGATATTCTTTGAGGGACGAAGGTGTTACGGAAATATAAAATCTTTATATTAAGTATCATTCATACCACGTCGAATTAACTGTACTGTATATTTATTCGAGAGTTGGGTCACGTCCATACAACTAGAATTTCGTATATTGCCATTGCTTCGATTCTTCTTAATGGTACGTCATCATACAGGATCACGGATGATCCAGGAAAGCCCAATGTTTTCCAGGATCACGGATGATCAAATAAAGCCAATGTTTGCATAATGTTCTTCCGTTGTTTCAAATTGTCTTTAAATTCTCAGGAATTGTACTGTCAATATTGGTGAAAGAACTTCATGAACTTAGGTTCAACAATAACAGCAGGCCTTGTTTCAGGTGGTTCACGTATGTATTATTCACAAATCAAGACGGTAATTTAGATTCCCAGAAAATGACTTTGAACACTTCCTTTGTCCAAGTATTATTTGATAAATCATATCGCCAACATGGGGGGCCATCTCCCGGAAATAATCTTGAATGTTGCCATGGTTACGGGTACTATTATCACCTAGTTGTGTATTGTAACGATAAAAAGTCATTTGATTGCAGCAGATAGTTTATGGCTTTATATAAACAAAATGTGCGTGGGTAGCACTTTCTAAGCAGCAATCTCATCACAATATATTCAAAATTGATAAGAAAATGAAATCGGAAGACCAATATATTGCACGCAACATATCGTATGGTAACCTCGCCTGCCTGGAACACTCTTAATTTTCATATTTGGAACAGTCATGGTAGGCCTATATTGTCAAGTCTATTATACCGTCAAAGCACTTCATTACCTTGGAAAACTGGTTTTAGCACTCCCATGTACAACTTAATTACAACCCACACACACACACACAAAACCAACAAAGGATTACATTGTGCATCACATGCAAAATGTTGTCAACCAACATGGATACCTTATTTTACATAGGTAATGGAATGCCAGTCATGTTAAGAGCTAAACCCACACGTATAGGTAGATAGTTGACAAGAGACAGCCATCTCAACATGTACCTTCAAACTATGGTATTTATTTTCGAGATCATATGTCAACAACTAGTACCCAGATAGCATAACAATATTGGCCCAATATTGGCCCAATATTGATTTTTCATTGGCCCAATATTGGCTTACAATATTGGCATAATATTATTTGGCCATTGGCCCAAGTTTGGCCCAATATTGGCACTCGCCAATGTGGACCAAGCTTGGGCCAATATTGGGCGATCTTGGAGAAATGTTATAGGTAGGAAGAATTCTATCTTTATATTGTTTTATTCTTCCCCCCCCCCAAAGAGGAGTGAGCGGACCCCGGGCCGAATCGTGGCCAGGACCAATTTGGCCAAAGGCAAGGGAACAAATCTTTAAGGGACAGGACAAGGCACAAGATCCTAGCCGAAAGGCCGGGAAGTGATAACTCTTAACAGCGGCCGCCTTTTTTAGACCACTTCATAATTTGAATATCAAATCAATGGTGTCATTTCCCGCCCCTGGTATATTGCGCCCATTATTGGACCAATATTGGTTGCCAACATGATGCCAATTAAAGAGCGCCAATGTAAAACCAATATTGGTCCAATATTGGTGACCAAAGAGTGCCAACCGTGCGAATGCCACTGGCACTCACTTGGTCACCAATATTGGTCCAATATTGGTTGCCAACATGATGCCAATTGAAGAGCGCCAATGTAAAACCAATATTGGTCCAATATTGGTGACCAATTATAGAGTGCCAACCGTGCCAATGCCACTGGCACTCACTTGGTCCACCAATATTGGTCCAATATTGGTTGCCAACATGATGCCAATTGAAGAGCGCCAATGTAAAACCAATATTGGTCCAATATTGGTTGCCAACATGATGCCAATTGAAAAGTGCCAATGTAAAACCAATATTGGTCCAATATTGGTGACCAAGAGAGTGCCAATGCCAATATTGCCAATGGGAACCCAATATTGGCCCAATATTGGTCAACAAGATAATGCCAATGCCAATATTGCCAATGTTGGGCCAATATTGGGCCAATATATGTATGTTGTCTGGGTAAGTTCTTGAAACACAGTATGTTCGCCATTACTTGGATGTTCTAAAAGCACCGCTGGATATTCCTGCTAATTTTGTGCACATCAAGCGCTTACTTATATAAAAAACCCTTTAAAAAGGGAAATGCTTGTAACAAGTGTGAAACATATTAGAGTTTTATGTGAGCAATTCCCATATCATGCATCCAGAAAATATCATATAATGTGCCCAGATTTGCTTTTTAGGATACGATATCACATTTGTAGCTACGTATAATATCAGTGTCACTAATCGATCAATCCGCAACCAATTTGACGACATAAATGACGTTCACATTGAAATCGCAAAAATTGTGGTTTTTCTTCAACCAATTCCGGAAAAAAATGGCTAATTATCATATAATGTGCCCTGATTTGCATTTCAGGATATGATATCACATTTTGAGCTGCGTATGATATCTGTGTCACTAATCGGTCAATCCGCGACCAATTTGACGACATAAATGATGTTCACATTGAAATCGCCGGGAAAAACAGGGTTTTTTCCTAGCAATTGCGGACAAAATAATCAAAATTTCATATGATGTGCCCTGATTTGCTTTTTAGGATACGATATCACATTTGTAGCTACGTATGATATCAGTGTCACTAATCGGTCAATCCGCAACCAATTTGACGACATAAATGATGTTCACATTGAAATCGCAAAAATTGGGGTTTTTCTTCAACCAATTCCGGAAAAATAGGCTAAATATCATATTATGTGCCCTGATTTGCTTTTCAGGATATGATATCACATTTTGAGCTGTGTATGATATCTGTGTCACTAATCGGTCAATCCGCGACCAATTTGACGACATAAATGACGTTCACGTTGAAATCGCCGGGGAAAACAGGTTTTTTTCCTAGCAATTGCGGACAAAATAAACAAAATTTCATATGATGTGCCTTGATTTGCTTTTTAGGATACGATATCACATTTTAGCCACATATGATATCGGTGTCACAAATCGGTCAATCCGCAACCAATTTAACGACAATGACGTTCACATTGAAATCGCAAATCCAAATCGTGATTTTTTTTTCTTCAACCAATTCCGGACAAAATAGACAAACTATCATATCATGTGCCCTGATTTGCTTTTTAGGATACGTATCACATTTTGAGTTACGTATGATATCGGTGTTATACTGATCGGTCAATCCGCAACCAACGTGACAACATAAAGGATGTTCGCGTTGAAATCGCAATGATTTTTTTTCTCCAACCAATTCCGGACAAAATAGGCTAAATATCATATAATGTGCCCTGATTTGCTTTTCAGGATATGATATCACATTTTGAGCTACGTATGATATCGGTGTCACTGATCGGTCAATCAGCAACCAATTTGACGACAAATAGCGTTGCCGTTGACATCACACAAGGAAAAACTTTTTTTCTTCTTCTACCAATTAGGGACTAAATAGACAAACTATCATATAATGTGCCCTGATTTGCTTTTTAGGATACGATATCACATTTTGAGTTACGTATGATATCGGTGTTACTGATCGGTCAATCCGCAACCAATTTGACGACAATGACGTTCACATTGAAATCGCAAAACCTAATCGTGTTTTTTTCTTCTCCAACCAATTCCGGACAAAATAGGCTAAATATCATATAATGTGCCCTGAATTGCTTTTCAGGATATGATATCACATTTTGAGCTACGTATGATATCGGTGTCACTGATCGGTCAATCAGCAACCAATTTGACGACAAATAGCGTTGCCGTTGACATCACACAAGGAAACACTTTTTTCTTCTTCTACCAATTAGGGACTAAATAGACAAACTATCATATGTGCCCTGATTTGCTTTTTAGGATACGATATCACATTTTGAGTTACGTATAATATCTGTGTCACTGATCGGTCAATCCGCAACCAATTTGATGTCATAAATGACATTCCCTATGAAATCGCAAGGAAAAACAGTTTTTTTACCGACCAATTCAATTGTGGACAAACTAGCCATATGCTAAAGTATCTTCATATAATGTGCCCTGATTTACTTTTTAAAGGACGATATCACAGTTTGAGCTACGTATCATATATCAGTATCACTGCACGGTCAATCCGCAACCAATTTGAGAACATAAATGACATTCGTGTAGAAATCTCAAGGAAAAATGTGGTTTTTTTTCAACCAATTCCGAAAAAATAGGCAAATATCATATAATGTGCCTTTATTAAACCGGGCTTTATTTGCTTTTTAGGATACGAATTTGAGCTACCTATAATCAGTAACAGATTTGTGATCAAAAGACATTTGTTGTACTTGATGCCCCAGCACCATAAACATGATTATGGGTGGTTAAAATCTCGGATTAGAAATATCAAAGTCAGAAGTTGTAAGCTTAAAATGGTAAGTAAGCTTACTACAAATTCATTCATTGGTTAAACTGAAACTGGCCAAAAATCACTCAAAAATAATAATGCAGACAAAAATCAGTTGCAGACCTGTTCTAGAGATAACTCTCTGATGGATCAATTGGAAAACAATTTCTCAAAACATTACGTAATATACATTTCCTATATAAGACGAAAATCAACGTATTTTTCATATGGCGGAAAGCATACGAAATAAACCTTCCGTCTACCAAAAATTAAACTCCAAAATTCACCGTATGAGTCAAATCGAGTCTCAACTTGATCTAAGATTATGAGCTGTTTTTAAAAGTGTAATAAAAATGTAATGAAGAAGACAACTGCGATCTATCACGCAAATCCACTTCAAAATTTCAGAAAAGTTCAATACGATGACACAGCTAGCCTATTAGGTAGGCGTTGTAACTGGTACTTATACCGAACATTGTATGGGCGGCCAATGAGGTTAAATTGATTGAATATAGTCTAAAATCGGGGTAAAAAAAGATAAATTATAATTTTGTAATGACTACTAATTTGCAATAATGAATTAACATGAATATGAATGATCCGGATTGAACTGAAATGGTCCAGGTTGAACCGAGATCAGTGGCGTAACAGAGGTTGGTTGTCAGGGGGGGGGGGCACAGCCCAAAAAATTATGGTTAGAATAATTCCGTCTCGGAATTTTTAAAAGGTTGCCCCAATTTTTTTCCCATTCAGTCACCTCGTGAATTTCACGTAGGTGTGTGTGTGTGGGTGGGGGGGGGGGGGGGGGGGGGGGGGGGGGGGGGGGTCAAAACACTTTCGCACGGTCACAAAATTTCGCACGGTCACAAAATTACGCAAGGTCACAAATTTCGCACGGTCACAAAATTTCGCACAGTAACAAAATTTCGCAGTACAAAAAACACAACAGTCAACAATGTGTTGACTGTTGTGTTTTTTGTTGACTGTTGTGTTTTTTGTACTGCGAAATTTTCTTTCTTTCTTTCCCTTTCTTCTTTTATTTCTTTCCCCTTTTTTTCTCCTTTTCCTTTTTCTTTTTCCTCCCTTTTTCCTTTCTCTCTCTCTTTTCTTTCCCTTCCCCTCCATTTTTCCTGGTGGGTAGGTTTGAATTTCCTGCTGAGCACCTTCAGGGGGGCACTGTGCGACCCCCCCTACCCCCCCCCCCCCCCCCCCCCCACCCCCGGCTGTTACGCCACTGACCGAGATAACCGAGATGATTCAAGAGGATCCCAAATTAATCATGGATATTCATATTACTTATTAATATTCATTATAAAAAAGTTATCATTTATAAATCTCTAACAAATTCCAAGTATATATTCAATATATTTAACCCCATTGGCCGCCCATACAATGTTCGGTATAAGTACCAGTTACAACGCCTACCCAGTTTAATATTCACTGGCGATGATATATCAATCTCTCGTCCAATCAAAACCATCGACACGGATGGCACACTTCTCGTCCATCAATTATGAGCGTATGAAAGTATCGTTTGGCATATTATACCAGTGACACCAATTAGGTTTTCTGTGCAAAGTGACACTCGGAACGGAGCCATACATATCGCGTACCAATTCCAAGCCTTATATATGCTAGTTCGCCTTGGCGAACAAGCAAAAAAGGGTCTGTTACAAAACACGATTTTGATAACCATCTTTAAAATTTAACTGAACGTAATTCCAAACTGGTGTAAAGAGACAACTGCTATAGGAGAGCTTATTAAAAGAAAGCTGGCCTACTTCGGGCACATCATTAGAGGCAGTGGTAGCTTACTTGCTTACTTACTTGCTTAAGGCGTCCCGAAGGGACGGACTTCTGTGATGGCCTTCCATACTGGTCTTTCAAGCATGCAGTTTTTCATGTCCTGCCTAGTTAGTCCTGTATCCTCTGATAAAAGCTTGATGTAATTCTTTCGTGGTGGTCCTCTAGCCTTGTGTCCATGCTTGGGTTGCCACAGGAGAACTTTGGAGACTGCTTCCTCTTCCCTTCTGGCACAGTGGCCGGCAAATTTTAATCTCCTCCGTCTTAGCCTCTCTGATATTGGTAGCAGGTTCCCATATAGATCTTTGTTGGTGGTGTGAGATTGCCATGATACATTAAGTGCTTTTCTTAAGAGGCGAGTGTAGCAACCATCCAGCGCTTTTCTCATTTTAGCTGTTAGTGTCCAAGTCTCGGCTCCATAGGTCAAAACAGATTCAACAGTGGTGGTAAACAGCTTTATTTTCAGGTTTCTTGGGAGTTTACTGTTCCATATTTTTGTCATGCTGTTACAGGCTTTCCAAGCTTGAGCCTTTCTTATGTTGAAATCTTGTTCACTACTAGCAATCCAGGCACCAAGGTATTTGAAGTCTTGGACAATTTCAAGATCATTACCATCCAGTGTTTTAATTGGTGTTGGAGCTTCTTTGTACAGCATTGCCTTTGTTTTTTTGGCGTTCATCCCAAGACCAACTGTAAGCGCAGCTGCTTCCACCAGATGTAGTAGTTCCTCTGCATCCCGTAGATTGTCAGCAAGGAGAGCAATGTCGTCTGCGAAGTCGAGGTCTGTAATTGTCTGCGGCCCTATTCTTCTACTTTGACTGGGAACAAGTGTGAAGCCTAGTTGCTCTTCTTTTCCTGCCAATGCCTTCCTCAGTACATAGTCTAGGATGATTATGAACAAAAAACGGTGCTAGTGTATCACCCTGAAGAACCCCTGCTTGTATTTCGAAGTCCTTAGTGATGCCATCTGGAGAAGTAACATGTGCTTTGGTTTGTTGGTATGTAAGTCCAATGGCAGCCACTAGCCTCTCTTACTGGCACTCCACATCATAGAAGGGAAAGTGGAAGGCAGCAGGAAAAGAGGTCGTCAAAGGAAACAATGGTTTGACAACATCAAGGAATGGACTGGTATGAGTCTTATAAAGGCCAAGCGTCTGGCACAAGACAGAGTAGCTTGGAGAAAGATGATCCGGAGATGTGATCGTATGGCAGCCAATCGTCATATCTGACGGAGGCCGAAGAAGAAGAAGAAGAAGAAGAAGAATTCCAATAACGGGATCATGGGAAACCCGCCCCTTATTCAGAAGTAAATTATGAAAGGACTGCTCTTGATATTGGATGAAAGATGTCAATCGTAATCAAATGTTATGCACTCGCCATGAATACCACGACAACTGAGGAAACACGTGGATTGTGGTAAAATATTTAAATAATTAGAAAATTACCATATCGCATAGATAAAGCAAAAATAAATATAGGACGCGTCATAAAATAAATCAAATAACAAGTGTCATTAATGCATGTCCTCCAATCCGATTTCAATAACAAGAAAAATACATAAACTATTCAATACCATAACCATAACAAATATGATTTTCTTGACTTCAAATCTTACCATCAAGGTCTTCCCCTGAAGTCGACAGGCGCCTGTTTTCCAACGTCACCACGCTATTTCGTTTCAGTCCGGGTAGGTCTGATGGGCGTCGAACGCTGACGCGATGGTGGTAAAACATTGTAAGGTCCAGTTCTACGGTTTTCTTCTCAACATCAAAGAAAGGATTGTTTTGTTGATGAAATGCAATATTCCGTATTCAACAAGTCGATTTGCTGCGATATAGTGTAATGGTTGCCAGCAGCACACGAGTAACACTAACCCTCAATGAGTGCCGCGCCGCGTAATGTGAACACCTATCAACTGATGCTCAGAACGGACATCATCTATATATATATTCTAATACGTAAATCGTCGTGTTGGTAAATCAGTGTTTATAAATAATAACATACGTATTTGCGTGCTGTTTTTTCTTCTTGACAAGTCATAGGCCACTGATTTTGCATATTTTACAAGATCCAACAATGCCATTAGTTAAAACACATATGTTTTAGCGAGAATGGCTATTATATATGCAGGTTTGATTGGTGGTTTTTTTGCAGTCTAATAGTACGCTTAGTGGGGGAGACTTTATATGAGAATATTGACAAAAACCCTTCTATTTTATGTGTTTGTCAAAACTGATGACACAAAATGATAAAAGAAAGGGCTTACTGGATAGAGAAACTTAATTGATTATAACAATTACGATAAGTGTGAACGGAATGATATATTGCCGTGGTATCATAACCAAGTACAGTTATTCCGTGAAATTTGAAAAGGTCAGTGTTTGAAGATATCTAGAAATATATCTAACACGACATGTTTCTTTACTGGGCTTTTCCCGGCAATTGACATGCTAAAAACGCAATATTTCAATGTGTCCTACTTGCCACACAGCTAAAAAAAATTGCTAAAAAACGAGCAAAAATTTAATCGACACGGTAGTAAAAAGGGAACTACTCGATTTTGGATTAATTTTTAATCGATATAGGTAGATTAAAGTTTTACTCTTGGCCAGATTAAAAATTAATCGACACGGTAGTAAAAAGGGAACTACTCGATTTTGGATTAATTTGTAATCGATATAGGTAGATTAAAGTTTACTCTTGGCCAGATTAAACTTACTGATTAATATATTCCAAGGTAAATATTGTTCCATTTGTTAATAGGACTATTGAGTTTTAAGCTTAAAGCTTGATGGGACTCGGCAATTGCCGAGTCCCATCAAGCTTTAAGCTTACATACTACATACTTACTACATATGTATGTAGTATGTAAGCTTAAAGCTTTGTAGTATGTAAGCTTAAAGCTTAAAACTCAATAGGCCTATAAATAGCTCGCACCCTCTAGTTAAATTAAATCATTGACAAATGGAACAACATTTACCTTGGAATATATTAATAAGTGTAGGCAATCCCCAAAGATTCATCAAAACCTCCATTTCACTGGTGTTCATCTCCGTGTCCATCTTGCGACACGGCTCTCTATGGCAAATGGCGAACACAATAACCACGTGCGTGCAAGTTTTAATCATATGGTATTGATTTATTAATCACGCGAGGAGTGACTGACGGGGAAGACGCGACCGGTGAAGCAATGCGATTAAGTTTTAATCGCAATTTGAGTAAAATACAGCAAAACGATAGAAACAATTACTCTTTCACACAAAATTACATTTAATCTGGCAGAGATTAACGGTACTACCCGTATTTTACTCTTGAAAGATTAAATAATTGGTCGTTTTTTCAATCAACACACGTTAACAGTCCAAATGACCAAATCTGGAAATCGGGATTGATTTCCAAATCTGGAAATGTAGTGATCAACATATTTTGCAGGTAGTTATTTCTGTGAATTACTAAAATGCTTCAAATTTGTGGATACTTACTTTTTATGAATCGAAATCAAACAAGCATATCATTATTAATTCACTGCCATTTTTTGAGGTTATTATTTTCGCGAATTTAAGCACAAGCTATTTTTGCGAAATTAAATTGTTCACGAAATTAACAGTTTTCTACTTCGGGGGGATCTTATATTAAGGATGGACCAACTATTTTTGGGTAAATCATACGTTAAAGATAATTACCTAAATTATCACCGTGGGCGTTTTAAATTTGACCGGGGCATTTTAAAAACAAGTAATTAGTTGATTAATTAATTAATTTAATTAAGCATTAATTGGTGGATAAATTGTCACCGGGTAATTATTTTTGCTTTCTTATTATTTGGTAGGTATGTCTTATTGACTTTTAAATTCAAAAAGTACTGATAATTGCTGAAATCTATGTCTAATCAAATATGTAGTTTTTGAATCTGATCACAAAGTGCACAGCATTGATTTCCAGATCAGGCAATCGATTTCCATATATAGCACATTTCCAGATTTGGTCATTTGCCTGGACTGGTTAATCAGGCACGATTAACGCGTATCACGGTTCGTTTTTTAGCTGTGCACCGATATCTGCATTCGCTTTCACCTGTTAATATTTGATTCATATGTGTATGTTCCGATTGGAAGAAACATTACCATGCAAGCGCCATTAGTCAGTATCTTTGGAGATTGCTCTAATCGGGGTGCACATTCAAACGACAAGTACAAAAACGTGGTTAAATGTCGGCTTAATGTGTGTTGTTTATCATTTTTAAGCTGTCCCCACATGTATAGAGAGTCTCCATTCAATTTATCTTGACGTCATCTTATGCCTCATAATACCGATGTTTATATTTCCTTTTAACGTAAGCTACTTGAAGCTTACAAAACATTGTGGTACAACTTGTGCAATTGTAAACGCAACAATTGTGCACGAAAATGTTTAAAAAACCAACAATCAACAATGATCAACAACCAAATACAATACAATAAACAAAGAAATGAAGAAAAAAGAAAAACAGATTTATCTATTTGCAAATGGTGCGAGCAGGAACACGATATCCTCTATTTACAGGTGTGCTGGTCGAAGAGCTGAAAGTTATGTATGTTTGTATAAAGTGATCATAAATTGTATATTTGGTCGTTCTACTACTATCTTCCTAAGTCATTATCAGCATGATCAGTGACTACTGGAGCTATACCTCTTAATCCATTTGTGGCTGAGGTTTACATTCAAGGACGTCGTAGGACAGCGAGATATTGCTCACAGATGAAAGATGAAAAGCGTCTTCGTCTCCATTCACTTGTAAGTGTCCTTTCTGCGGATCAAGATCTACCTCGTAAGAGATGACAGAAGAAACGTACGCTATAAAGTGAAATACTTCCAGAAAAGCCAGGTATCAAGACAGGGTAGATTGTAGGGCAATTGAGATAATTTGAGGACTTTAAATGACGAAGAACGAAGACCATCAACAACTATGCACAGGCTTTTGAATACGAATGACATTGCAGAACCAATAGATAGAAAATTGCTGAACGGAGATAACCTCGTAACTTCAAAAATATAAATTGTACAAGACGATTTTGTTGTAAAACTTTGAGCATGGCAGACCTCTACAAAGAAGTGTGAGGTAATCGTATTAGTAGAAGACAAAGATAAGGTAGCATGAATCAAAATCGTTCAATGAAAAAAGGTGTTTTTTTAAATTAACGTATTCATGTATAGAAAATAAGTATTCCTTTACTGCAGAAATAGAGCACACCGCTTTATGTTTAAAAAGACGTAAAAATGCCCATGTTTAATTTCAAATGTTTAAAGTCGTAAAGTCGTAAAGTGTTTAAAGTCTGAGTCACATAAATACTACGTCCATCAACAATATTTGTGTTGAGCATTCGGACATAAAATGTGCGGAAATCCGAATCCCATAATAGGGGTTGGGGGTGCAAATATGATCTGGAATAGCCCAATGTCACATAAACATGATAAACAATGACAACTTTTAGTTCCATTGGATCAAACTTAAAAGTAAACCCTTTGAAAATGCTGCTATTTTGAAATGGTTGTAATACTTGCTCCTCTTGCGCCCAAACGGACACTTTTGCGTCATCTGATTCATGGCGAAATGATAAACTTTGCATCTAAATAAGATTTCTATTATTTACAGTTTATCATGTTTATTCAAAACTCCCCACTGCACGGCCATTATAGGTAACGGTGAATCACTCAACTCACTCAAATTTAAGTGTGACCATATCAATTACATTGACTTCGTTGTACATGTTGTAAGTAAAGTATTATCAATGGACATTTCTCTCAAGACAGATGACGTACGGATATTCGTTTGCGATGAATTCATTAAGAATAAAAGTATCTCCCATTTTTAACATTTTGTCAATGCATGTGTGCCTATAGCAGGCACGTTTCTAACTAACACTAGCACATAATATAGACCAGGATCAGTTACTAATTTACCGTCACAGCACAGGTATACAGAATATATTTTCCATATAATCTCTTGATATGGGTCGAAACACTTTCTTCACATTTTATTCTTACTAATAGCACTTGCTATACTGTTCCATAGTGGTGTCAGATGAAAGGTTTTGTGAATGGGCATACGTTAGCTGATAGCTTCTCGGCAACTATCCGGTATCACGTGGCTTTTCGTGTGGAGAAAATAATTACAAAATTAGATCTGCTCGCATAATTTGAAAATAGGTCAAGGTATATTGCATGTCTGTGTTGATGGTTACAATGACGTTGCATCTGGTAAAATAGACAGGAAAAGTAAGCAATCACTCATTTACGTATACATGTATGACACTGAGGAAAACATAGTACGTATCTCGGGTATAAGACAATTGGTAGTTCAAAGAAGAAGAAAAAAGTGGACAGAAGTTCTTTAATACAGAAAGCAATGGTTAGATAGTTGATGATGACGATGAACAAAGCTGGTTTTGATCAAGCACTCATTATTTAGTAGTAAAGTGGCAGAGAGAATTATAGAGGGCGTTTAGTATGTGCTATCGTCATGATCATACTGATTGCTCACGAAGATATTCTCATTCACGAATATTCAACGTCAAGTAATATGCGCAATAGGTTACATTTACCAACAAAATAATGGTTAATTACAGAAACGCACTTAAAAATAATATTTTTCCGTGATGAAACGGTTCCAAACAATAACTGTCACTGATTGAATGGGGGGGGGGGGGGGGGGGGGGGGGGGGGGGGGGGGGGGGGGGTGCGGCTGGGTGATTATCAATAGCACCGTTGTGACTTTCATCACAGACAATTATTAGAAACGGTGTCAAGGGAGAGTGAGTAGACACTAGATTGGTCGACTGTGGTTGAATAAAACAAACTATACATATCAGGTGTATATTAAAACGGATACGATCTCATCGAGAAAAAGGGGAAATCCCTTCTACAATGTATAGTTCGATCAGCTCAAAATTGGCGAGAAATATTCGGCTTTTATCTATCCGCGCGCAAAAGTAATCCAAGCGTATAAGTGCGATTCTGGCATACGCAAGCGTCACGCATACAATGACACTGCAACATTGTGCGCCATATTGCGCCATGCAAGAGTTTTACGCGCTACGCTCTTCTGAATTCATTGGCTGCTGTAAACAAGTTTCGCCAATTTGGAACTGACTGAACTATATAGAAGATTTGGCCCTTAACGAATTGCTCAAAAAGTAATCAACCAACTGGCAAAGATCCATGTATTTTCCCATAATTACAGGGTGTCCCAGTAAACCTGCAACTTATTGTGACAGAGCTCTACTTTGATTTTTAAGCCATGGATTTTAATAATGTTTATACATTCTGGTAACCTTAGGATCTCCATATTTACGTGGCGAAATGATAATGTAAAAAGGTAAAAACTATAGACCTCAGCCTGCTGCCTCACATGTACAAAGTCTGTACAAGAATTATTCTTGCCAGAGTTGAGAAACAGCTTGATGACAACCAGCCCAGAGAACAAGCAGGTTTTAGAGCAGGATTCAGGACATCAGACCATCTTCAAACATTGAGCCAGGTTATAGAGAAGTCGAAAGAATATCGCTTCAATTTATGTCTCGGTTTTGTAGACTATGAGAAGGCATTTGACAGTCTAGACCACCAGTCTCTATTAAATGCGCTGGAAAAGCAGGTCAGTGATGAAAAGTACATCCGCCTAATCAAGGCAATCTATAAGGATCCAAGTGCTAGAATCCACCTGGAGAGCACCACAACCGAAGCCTTCAAAATTCTGAAAGGTGTGAGACAAGGTGATCCAATCTCCCCAAAGCTATTCACTGCAGCCATGGAGGATGTTTTCAGAAACCTGGATTGGCAAGGTATGGGAGTTATAGTCGATGGTGAACACCTTACCCATCTCAGATTTGCAGATGACATCCTACTTCTCAGCCATGAGCCCCAGAAATTGCAGAAGATGATCCGAGAACTGAGTGAAGAGAGCAAGCTGGACTTAACATGAACATCAAGAAGACAAAAGTGATGATGTGCAACAAGCTGAAAGATTATGCTATAACAGTTCAAGGAAAAACCATAGAAAGAGTGGACAGTTATATATACCTGGCAAAAAGATTTTCTCTGGAAAATGAAACAGCAGGGGAAGTGAACAGAAGGATACAGCTAGCATGGGTGAAGTTTGGTAAGCTCAGCTTTATCTTTCGTGATGAAGAGCTACCTTTGTCACTAAAGCGACCAATTTTCAACCAGTGTATCATCCCAGTGCTATCGTATGGCTCAGAAACATGGACAACAACTAAGAGATTGGAGAAGAAGCTAAAAGTCACTGAGAGGGCAATGGAAAGGATATTGATTGGCGTTACAAGAAGGGACAGGGTGACCAACACAGATTTAAGGAAGAAAACAAAAGTGAGGGACATCATACTGGAAAAAAAAAAAAAAAATGGAGATGGGCTGGCCATCTAGCCAGGAGGAAAGACAACAGATGGACTCATAAATTAACAGACTGGATCCCCAGAGCATTCACCAGAGGAAGAGGCATGCCAAACAGACGGTGGATAGACGACATCATAGAGTATGGCGACGTTACTTGGAAGAGGACAGCTCAGGACAGAGTGAAATGGAAAATTAATGAAGAGGCCTTCCTTCTGCAGTGGAGTGAAATAGGCTAGATAGATAGATAGATAGATGTAAAAAGGTATGTCGAAAATATGTTCAACCGATTTGACGGGAAATGACGGTTCTATAGTTCAGTCCAGTTCACAGCTAAAGTTTACAACAATGTTTCTCACCATGGATTGCTATCATGTTTAAATATTCTGGAAGCTTTGAAATCTTCAAAATTCAATTATGAATAAATACCCAACGTTGTTAAATTGCTTTTGAAATCACGTGTGATTTAACCGATTTGAAAGAAAATTATACAACTACAGCCGTATGACTTAATCATAAAAAGTCTGCTCATCCGAATTTCTGTTAATATAATTGGTGAAGTAGCAACATCCAATTTCCTAAAGCAAAGTTCATTAAAATATAAAAACGCTTGTTCAAATTGTGCGTATCGATCAATTCCATTACGCATGCATTTTCGTTTGGTTTGGTATTACAACTCGTTACACTTTTACATTTTTTATCTTAAATGTTGAAAATATTTAGATACCACCACCATTAATAAAATACATATTTATTGTTCAATATTGCACATAAAACAAATATTATTTATTCACAAATCACAAAGTGAGCGTTGCTGGGGTCCAACGATATCCAGTGGTTAACAGCGCTGCCGCAGCTGCAACACCGCCGATTTCCGTGAAATCTGTTGAATGTTTTTATAACATACCTCCCGTTGATCATGCGTAATTAGAAAACCGATTGTGACATCTGGGATTTTATGTCATCAATAAAAAGAAGAAATATTAAGGTTTTCGGAATGTGCAAACACGATTGTAATCCGTTGTGTAAAAGTAGAAATAGAGCTCCTTGTTAAATGAATTAATGTTCCTTGAAGTCTGTAGAATATAACCTATGTGGATATTATAGCCAACGTGGGTGTGAAAGTGACCTTTGACCTCGAATTAGGGTCACATGTAATCAGCATAAATACCATTTGTGAATGGTACCACCCCAAAGAATGACAAAGACCTGCTTGCAGAATGGAGGAAGTATTTCAGCTCACTGCTAAACAATGACAGTGGTCAAATTCCATCAGATCTACCATCACCTGCTTCTCAGGACCTGCCCATCCAACTTAATCCTCCCACACTTGAGGAAACACAGAAAGGCATTCATCAAATGAAGCCCAAGAAGGCTGCAGGTCTTGACTGTGCAATCACATCAGAAGCACTCCAAGATGGCGGTGACACATTGGTACAAGTTGTCCATGGGTTCTGCATGGAAGTTTACACCACCCTGAAACCACCCAAACAGTGGACCACTCAGTGTTATTGTTGTTCCTCTACCAAGGAAAGGGGACCTCTCTCTCAGTGGCGTATCCAGGGGGGGGGGGGGGGGGGGGGGGGGGTGGGGGAGCAGGCCATCATGCCCCAATAAAAAAAAGAGTTTAAAAAAAAGGAGGAAGAGGAGAAGAAGGAGGAAGAGCAGAAGATGGAGGAAGAGGAGAAGATGGAGGAAGAGAAGGAGGTAGGGGAGGATGAGGAAGGGTAGGAGCATAGGCGGCGCAAATGGTGGGGGTGGTTACGGGGTCATGTTAATGTGGGGGACGTTAACACTTTTTTTAGAGTTAAAAATGCCAATTTTTGCGCGCATTGCACGTATTAGTTTCAATGTTTCATTATTCAAGCTTAACAAGATGGCTTCAGGAACGTTTTTTCTGGACCATTTTAGTTCAAAAATTTAAATCTTTTTTGCTCGATTCGCGCTCATTTTCCCTACAGGTTTCAACATTATAATGGGTCTCGAACCACCGTAAATATTATGTGGGGGACGTTAACAACGTCATACTGGACCAGTTAAGTGTTAGAAATGCCAATTTTTGCGAGCTATACTTATTCAAATATTCAAATAATTCAAGTGACGTCACTTTGTAATTGGCACACGGTCGATGGTGAAAAAAGCTTAACCTTATTTCGTTCGGGGTGCTAATGTAGACATTGTATTTTGCTAGACAACTACCACATTTAAATAAATGCAATGAACAAAAATGTTTGTGAAAGTAGCACATTCTGACTGTGTGAAGAAAAAAATTGGGCTCGTCCGGGAATCGAACTCGGGACCTCTCGCACCCGAAGCGAGAATCATACCTCTAGACCAACGAGCCAAGTTAAAACTATCGCAAATATAATCGGTAATTGTGCGATCAATAGCTTCTTTGTTCTTTCAAGAAAGCCCCAAAAGAAAAGCAAAAGAAAGAGCGCTTCTAATGCAAAAGGGAAACCCAATAAAGCTCTGGAATTGGGACGTGTCAAATATAGTTAAAATGCCACATTGACAACTGAATTTTACAAAGCACATTAAAGGTAGAAGACCCGATCACATTTTCGTAACACAGAATTATTTCAAACATACGGAGATTTTCATATCATATGAAAGCTCGTATTTTTCTCATCATCATACTGAAATTTGACGGCCTAAATCGGTATAATTACGGAGAAATCAATGAAATAACGTCGAATTACCGCGAATGGTGGTAACAACCGATATAGTTTGTGTACTACTCAATGGGTACAGTTCACAGCATCTTGTGCGTCTAAAATAAGAACCATTAGAGCTATGCAACTCAAACTTTGGAACACGACTTTTTTAAGGATGACCTTTCATGTAGAATAGAAAACTTCAAGTTGAAAATCGAAACATCTACCTTTAATATGTGTTCAAAGTTCATAATCAATTATGTGTTTACGTGCAACTATGTTAGTTAAAAGATGGCCAACGGATTAAAGAACTATAAGTTGATCAATATTGCGATTAAACCTAACGGCTCGTTGGTCTATTGGCATGATTCTCGCTTTGGGTCCCGAGTTTAATTCCCGGACGAGCCCTATATTTTTCCTGATGTTTGAAGGTACGAAAATTGAACTTTTGTTTGCAATATTATCGACTGAGACCACAAACGCATGTCTTAAAATCTAATTTACGTTTTCATTTTTGGCTATATCTTGCCTCACGTAGTCACGTCCCGTACGGAATAATCCGTGTATAAGTAGCTATACAACGTATTTTAATTGGTTTGAGCATGCGCACTTACGGGACGTCTAGCAAGACATTGCCCATATTTTGTAGACCTACATGTAGAACAAAATGCGTACAATTGATAAGAACGCAAACACTTACACTTTACAGAATAGTATTAGAAAATATAAACTATGGGCTCGTCCGGGAATTGAACTCGGGACCTCTCGCACCCAAAGCGAGAATCATGCCACTAGACCAACGAGCCGGTCATATCACCTGTGCGTACTTCATGAAGCTTTTTAAGATGGAACGTATTAAATATTATGTATATCATTGTTTGTTTTGCGACCAGCTAGTACAAATGATTACTTTTAACACCTCCCTGCTTTGAAGTAAATGAATACATAAAAGAAATACGTTAATTCTAAGAGATTTACATGGTCAATTGATTTAGTTGATATCTATCATGACGCCGTAACATTATTTTTCTTTAATAGACTTATTTAGACTATAATCATTTTTTATTTACAGCATGAAATATCTATTTTCAAAAGACTAAACATGGGTATGGTTGTCCTTCCGCAAGTTTTTAGATATTTATTTAGTAACGAATAATTTGTGGTGTGTTATAGAATCCCCTCATAACTGAACAACTCGCATAGTTGATACAATTATAAGAAATTCAACGGCTCGTTGGTCTAGTGGCATGATTCTCGCTTAGGGTGCGTGAGGTCCCGAGTTCAATTCCCGGACGAGCCCATTTTATTATTATTAATATTTCATTAATACACGATGTAATGCCTAAATGGAATTTATTCTTTTGTAGCTCGGCAAGCAGTCAATAATTCACTGACAACATTGTGTTCCCTAATTTAACATATGATTCATGAAAAGTTCTCATTTTTGTGTACATAAAGAGGTGATCAAATAAATTGCACAGCCGTAAATATAATTGAACATAAATGAATTTGTTTTTAATCATTAATATTTCATTAATACCCAATCAATATTTTGTTAGAAATACCGTTTATTCAGTGTTTTTTAAATTTATTTCATCACCTCTTTATGTATACACAAATCAGAACTTTTCATGAATCATGTTAAATTAATAGGTGAACACAATTTGTTCAGTGAATTATTGACAGCAGAGTTTGACACCAGCTAAAAAAGAATAAACTCCCTCTAGGCATCACATCGGGTATTAGTGAAATATTAATGATTACAAAAGATGAGCTCGTCCGGGAATTGAACTCGGGACCTCCAGCACCCTAAGCGAGAATCATGCCGCCACTAGACCAACGAGCCATTGTCAATTCATTTACGTTCAATTATATTTATGGCTGTGCAATTTATAAAAATATTCAAATAATTCAAGTGACGTCACTTTGTAGTTGGCACACGGTCGATGGTGAAATAAGCTTAACCTCTAGACCAACGAGCCAAGTTAAAACTATCGCAAATATAATCGGTAATTGTGCGATCAATAGCTTCTTTGTTCTTTCAAGAAAGCCCCAAAAGAAAAGCAAAAGAAAGAGCGCTTCTAATGCAAAAGGGAAACCCAATAAAGCTCTGGAATTGAGAAGTGTCAAATATAGTTAAAATGCCACATTGACAACTGGATTTTACAAAGCACATTAATATGTGTTCAAAGTTCATAATCAATTATGTGTTTACGTGCATCTATGTTAGTTAAAAGATGGCCAACGGATTAAAGAACTATAAGTTGATCAATATTGCGATTAAACCTAACGGCTCGTTGGTCTAGTGGTATGATTCTCGCTTTGGGTGCGAGAGGTCCCGAGTTCAATTCCCGGACGAGCCCTATATTTTCCTGATGTTTGAAGGTACAAAATTGAATTTTTGTTTGCAATATTATCGACTGAGACCACAAACGCTTTCATATTTTGGCTATATCTAGTCTCACGTCCCGTACGGAATAAACCGTGTATAGCTACAACGTATTTTAATTGGTTTGAGCATGCGCACTTGAGTTTCGGGACGTCTAGCAAGACATTGCCCATATGGCGTAGGCCTACATGTAGAACAAAAATCGTAAAATTGATAAGAACGCAAACACTTACACTTTACAGAATAGTATTAGAAAATATAAACTATGGGCTCGTGCGGGAATTGAACTCGGGACCTCTCGCACCCAAAGCGAGAATCATGCCACTAGACCAACGAGCCGGTCATATCACCTGTGCGTACTTCAAGAAGCTTTTTTAGATGGAACGTATTAAATATTATGTATATCATTGTTTGTTTTGCGACCAGCTACAAATAATTACTTGTAAGTAAATGAATACATAAAAGAAATACGTTAATTCTAAGAGATTTACATGGGGGCCAATTGATTTAGTTGATATCTATCATGACACCGTAACATTATTTTTCTTTAATAGACTATAATCATTTTTTATTTACAGCATGAAATATCTATTTTCAAAAGACTAAACATGGGTATGGTTGTCCTTCCGCAAGTTTTTAGATATTTATTTAGTAACGAATAATTTGTGGTGTGTTATAGAATCCCCTCATAACTGAACAACTCGCATAGTTGATACAATTATAAGAAATTCAACGGCTCGTTGGTCTAGTGGCATGATTCTCGCTTAGGGTGCGAGAGGTCCCGAGTTCAATTCCCGGACGAGCCCATTTTTTTATTATTAATATTTCATTAATACACGATGTAATGCCTAAATGGAATTTATTCTTTTGTAGCTCGGCAAGCAGTCAATAATTCACTGACAACATTGTGTTCCCTAATTTAACATATGATTCATGAAAAGTTCTCATTTTTGTGTACATAAAGAGGTGATCAAATAAATTGCACAGCCGTAAATATAATTGAACATAAATGAATTTGTTTTTAATCATTAATATTTCATTAATACCCAATCAATATTTTGTTAGAAATACCGTTTATTCAGTGTTTTTAAAATTTATTTCATCACCTCTTTATGTACACACAAATCAGAACTTTTCATGAATCATGTTAAATTAATAGGTGAACACAATTTGTTCAGTGAATTATTGACTGCAGATTTTGACACCAGCTAAAAAAGAATAAACTCCCTCTAGGCATCACATCGGGTATTAGTGAAATATTAATGATTACAAAAGATGAGCTCGTCCGGGAATTGAACTCGGGACCTCCAGCACCCTAAGCGAGAATCATGCCGCCACTAGACCAACGAGCCATTGTCAATTCATTTACGTTCAATTATATTTATGGCTGTGCAATTTATAAAAATATTCAAATAATTCAAGTGACGTCACTTTGTAGTTGGCACACGGTCGATGGTGAAATAAGCTTAACCTCTAGACCAACGAGCCAAGTTAAAACTATCGCAAATATAATCGGTAATTGTGCGATCAATAGCTTCTTTGTTCTTTCAAGAAAGCCCCAAAAGAAAAGCAAAAGAAAGAGCGCTTCTAATGCAAAAGGGAAACCCAATAAAGCTCTGGAATTGAGAAGTGTCAAATATAGTTAAAATGCCACATTGACAACTGGATTTTACAAAGCACATTAATATGTGTTCAAAGTTCATAATCAATTATGTGTTTACGTGCATCTATGTTAGTTAAAAGATGGCCAACGGATTAAAGAACTATAAGTTGATCAATATTGCGATTAAACCTAATGGTACAGTGTAAAACCCGAGAAAAGTGCTTCCCGTAAGACATTCCGTTACCCCTATCGTGTTGGAGCATGCGGTTGGTATAAACATGTGGGGCATTGTCTCCTCGATAAGAATATCGCTGTTGGTAAATTAAAATCGTGTGCTAATTAGCTTTAATTAACCAAAATAAAGAATCAATACCTAAATTTAATGCAGTATATACCATTTTAGCAACACTACTCTATTGAATTTACGGCGAACTCACTAATGTGTTTCTTTGTGCTGCTATTGAATGGAGTTGCCACCTCCCGTTCGAATCCTATTGATCATGAATATTTTTAAGGAAACAAACGCGAGTTCCTTTTAGGAATATTTACTGGTATTGTTCTCAGGTATGCAGCTATCGCTCGTAAATCCGACGTCATTCGTCTTAGCATGCTGTATCAGCTCTGTGTACTAAAGTGTGACATGGGGGGACTGGATTCTCTGAATCGTCAGATAGCTACGGACGAGCTCGGGACTGACAAGGTTATTTTATTGAATAATTTTAGAAGCATAATCAAAGCTAGCTACTTGGCAATAAGGACATCGATTTAAAATGATTATGAGTTAACAGTTTCATGCTTGAAAAAGGGACGCGATGTTTATCTTTTATTCCTTTAGGCCTATATTCATGATATTGAAACAAGTAATCGCAACCAATATCGAGGTCCGTATTTAATTACGTTATAGCCTAACTACGTGATTAATTGCATACAATTCTAAATAAAAATCAAATAATTACATATTTGGCATTCTCATTTTTGGTCGCGGGCGGGAAACAGTACGCCTAAACACAGAAGGGTCAATTTTAATTGGCCTAGAACACCTCGAGTCATTATATTGATGTTAACTTCAGGATTATTTAATTTGGAATAGGCTAAGTTATGCTTTTATATTAGAGATACGACATCGTTTTGGTATATAATTTGTTACCCGTAAGCCATCCAGTTTGTGGTTTCGGGTTGTTATCTCAGTTGAGGATCCTGAGGAAAACCCACGTTAAATGCTGTGAATTTTATGCCAAGATCTAGATGGCCTTTTTAAAATGAGGTAACGTCGTGTCTTTAAGAATTAAAAAAAAAGTGTTGCAATTGATTCACCGTCAATACAAATGACTCGTGGTCCCTTAGTGCTAGACTCATTGAACTGCATAAATCTCATATGGTAGTAGTTAGGTCACTTACTTAACAACCAATGATTCCCCCTACAACAAGCCATAATAGGCCTATGCCTTAAATTTCCATTTCAATTGCCACTGCACCATGCACTTAAAACAATATTGGTCTAGGATCGATACACTTTGTGTGTATAATTATCAATCTATCACTCTTCATTTGAATAAAATAAACAAATAAAAACGTTAGACTTAAATAATAAAGCCCCTTGTCAATTACACCAACTGAAAAGGGGGTTACATTTTTACTTTTTTCTAGTCATTTGTTTACGTGTTTTGTGTCACTTTCGTGGTCATTTGATACAAAAATGGGTGACTAAAAACAAGAAATGTAACTTAATTTAAATTGTAGTTGGTGTATAGTTGGCTATCATGGAAAGGGGTTATTTTTTACGAGTGCATAAGGCAGTCTTCATACACTTTGAAAAGGCATACATTAGGAATGTTTGTAAATAAACATGATTTATGTTTAATCTTTTGTAAATATGTCGTTTACTCTCCTATCCTGACTGGTCCTAATTAAGTTAAGAAACTGTTGCACATCAATAACACTATAAAAGTGTAAATTCACGTACTGTTTATATTGATATTATGCTCAGGTGAAGATATCAATGTAATAATTCATGAATGCTGTCTACTGAAGATAGCAATATAGCATATGTTATCTGAAGATAGCAATGTAGTATATTAGTATACTATCTACTTAAGATAGCAATATAACATGCGGTTACTGAAGATAGTAATGTAATAAATGGGTACTATCTACTGAAGATAGAAATAATAATAATAATAGTGGATATTTATATAGCGCCGGTATCCGCCGCAAGCGACGCTCATGGCGCTGTAGCCTATATATATTATTACACTGTCGTTAGGAAATCGTCACAATTCATTTCGCTTTCATCTATCGTAGGCTGCCGGCTCGGCGCACATCAATATCAGCACTTAGATTGTAATATCACCCTTTTTGACAGCTCCCCAATCTCGCTTGGGTCGACGAGGCAATTGAGACTAAGTACCTTGCCCAAGGATACAAACATGTTGGACCTAGCGGGGCTCGAACTCACAACCTTTGCATCGTGAGACCGGCGTCTTATCCACTAGACCACACACGCGCTAGTGGCTAGTGGCTAGTGGCAAATGTAACGCCGGGTGTTTATCTACTGAAAAAGAAAGCAATAATATTGAGTTATATTTACGTGATGAATGCTGAAACAAGAAGTAAATAATACTGCTTGTTTTCAACATATTACGCTCTTCTTAGGAATTGAGCACTTTTGATACGGGCAGTGCATCAGTTTGATCATTTATTAAGTGATGAATGCAATAATATATGGGTGCTATCTACTGTAGATAGCAGACATCCGAGTTGTAATGGTTTGTGTGTTTGTTAGTTTGTTTATTCGCGAATTGCACTACACTAAACCCAGCTTTAAACTCAAAGGCCTCCATGCAACAACAAAACATTCAGAGATTTTTGTTATTCTCCAAAAGAACTATAATATATGGATTCAAACAGCAACACCCCTATTCAATTTCCTTTGGGTACCGATGATGTTGACAAATTAGGTGTCATTGTAATGATTGCAGGTATTAAATCGATTTCACTAAAAACGAGTTCCGCTAATACCCGTGATTCCAAAGCTATAAAAGGGCAACCCTATTAGTCCATTTCAATAGCGTCTTTCTACTCAACAGACAACAGATAAAGCAATCGATTCACAAATGACGGTCATTTGAATGGAAAGTGATGGCACATTGGCATGCTCTATAACTAATTTTAGGGACTGAAGTTTTGTTTTGCTTAATTAGGGTACTTAGCACATGTTTTCAATTTACCAACAGCGGTATTCATATCGGGGAGAACAAATACTACACGACTACATGAATCGCATGCTCCAACACGATAGGGGTAACGGAAATTATGTTAATGAGCTACCTTTTCCTCTACCATAACGGCTCGTTGGTCTAGTGGTATGATTCTCGCTTTGGGTGCGAGAGGTCCCGAGTTCAATTCCCGGACGAGCCCTATATTTTCCTGATGTTTGAAGGTACAAAATTGAATTTTTGTTTGCAATATTATCGACTGAGACCACAAACGCTTTCATATTTTGGCTATATCTAGTCTCACGTCCCGTACGGAATAAACCGTGTATAGCTACAACGTATTTTAATTGGTTTGAGCATGCGCACTTGAGTTTCGGGACGTCTAGCAAGACATTGCCCATATGGCGTAGGCCTACATGTAGAACAAAAATCGTAAAATTGATAAGAACGCAAACACTTACACTTTACAGAATAGTATTAGAAAATATAAACTATGGGCTCGTGCGGGAATTGAACTCGGGACCTCTCGCACCCAAAGCGAGAATCATGCCACTAGACCAACGAGCCGGTCATATCACCTGTGCGTACTTCAAGAAGCTTTTTTAGATGGAACGTATTAAATATTATGTATATCATTGTTTGTTTTGCGACCAGCTACAAATGATTACTTGTAAGTAAATGAATACATAAAAGAAATACGTTAATTCTAAGAGATTTACATGGGGGCCAATTGATTTAGTTGATATCTATCATGACACCGTAACATTATTTTTCTTTAATAGACTATAATCATTTTTTATTTACAGCATGAAATATCTATTTTCAAAAGACTAAACATGGGTATGGTTGTCCTTCCGCAAGTTTTTAGATATTTATTTACGAATAATTTATGGTCTGTTATATAGAATCCCCGCATAACTGAACAACTCGCATTTAAGTTGATGCAATTATAAGAAATTCAACGGCTCGTTGGTCTAGTGGCATGATTCTCGCTTAGGGTGCGAGAGGTCCCGAGTTCAATTCCCGGACGAGCCCATTTTTTTATTATTAATATTTCATTAATACACGATGTAATGCCTAAATGGAATTTATTCTTTTGTAGCTCGGCAAGCAGTCAATAATTCACTGACAACATTGTGTTCCCTAATTTAACATATGATTCATGAAAAGTTCTCATTTTTGTGTACATAAAGAGGTGATGAAATAAATTGCACAGCCGTAAATATAATTGAACATAAATGATTTTTTTTAAATCATTAATATTTCATTAATACCCAATCAATATTTTGTTAGAAATACCGTTTATTCAGTGTTTTTAAAATTTATTTCATCACCTCTTTATGTATACACAAATCAGAACTTTTCATGAATCATGTTAAATTAATAGGTGAACACAATTTGTTCAGTGAATTATTGACAGCAGAGTTTGACACCAGCTAAAAAAGAATAAACTCCCTCTAGGCATCACATCGGGTATTAATGAAATATTAATGATTACAAAAGATGGGCTCGTCCGGGAATTGAACTCGGGACCTCTCGCACCCTAAGCGAGAATCATGCCACTAGACCAACGAGCCGTTGACAATTAATGTACGTTCAATTATATTTATGGCTGTGCAATTTATTCAAATATTCAAATAATTCAAGTGACGTCACTTTGTAATTGGCACACGGTCGATGGTGAAATAAGCTTAACCTTATTTCGTTCGGGGTGCTAATGTAGACATTGTATTCTGCTAGACAACTACCACATTTCAATAAATGCAATGAACAAAAATGTTTGTGAAAGTAGCGCATTCTGACTGTGTGAAGAAAAAAATTGGGCTCGTCCGGGAATCGAACTCGGACCTCTCGCACCCGAAGCGAGAATCATACCTCTAGACCAACGAGCCAAGTTAAAACTATCGCAAATATAATGGCTAATTGTGCGATCAATAGCTTCTTTCTTTCAAGAAAGCCCCAAAAGAAAAAGCAAAAGAAAGAGCGCTTCTAATGCAAAAGGGAAACCCAATAAAGCTCTGGAATTTGGAAGTGTCAAATATAGTTAAAATGCCACATTGACAACTGAATTTTACAAAGCACATTAATATGTGTTCAAAGTTCATAATCAATTATGTGTTACGTGCAACTATGTAAGTTAAAAGATGGCCAACGGATTAAAGAACTATAAGTTGATCAATATTGCGGTAAAACCTAACGGCTCGTTGGTCTAGTGGCATGATTCTCGCTTTGGGTGCGAGAGGGTCCCGAGTTCAATTCCCGGACGAGCCCTATATTTTTCCTGATGTTTTGAAGGTACGAAAATTGAATTTTTGTTTGCAATATTATCGACTGAGATCACAAACGCATGTCTTAAAATCTAATTTTACGTTTTCATATTTTGGCTATATCTTGTCTCACGTCCCGTACGGAATAAACCGTGTATAGCTACAACGTATTTTAATTGGTTTGAGCATGCGCACTTGAGTTACGGGGACGTCTAGCAAGACATTGTCCATATTTTGTAGGCCTACATGTAGTTAACAAAAATCGTAAAATTGATAAGAACGCAAACACTTACACTTTACAGAATAGTATTAGAAAATATAAACCATGGGACAGAATCATGCCACTAGACCAACGAGCCGTTGCATTTTCTTACAATTGTATCAACTTAAATGCGAGTTGTTCAGTTATGCGGGGATTCTATAACACACCACAATTTATTCGTTACTAAATAAATATCTAAGCACTTGCGGAAGACAACATACCCATATTTAGTCTTTTGAAAATATATAGATATTTCATGCTGTAAATAAAAAATGCTTATTGTCTATTAAAGAAAAATAATGTTACGGTGTCATGATAGATATCAATTAAATCAATTGGCCCCCATGTAAATCTCTTAGAATTAACGTATTTCTTTTATGTATTCATTTACTTAAAAGTAATCATTTGTAGCTGGTCGCAAAACAAACAATGATATACATAATATTTAATACGTTCCATCTAAAAAAGCTTCTTGAAGTACGCACAGGTGATATGACCGGCTCGTTGGTCTAGTGGCATGATTCTCGCTTTGGGTGCGAGAGGTCCCGAGTTCAATTCCCGGACGAGCCCTATATTTTACAACAGTTTGAGGGATCGAGAAATGGAATTTTTGTTAGCCGATGTATTACAATTTTTTTTATCGAATGAGACCACAAACGCAAGTCCCAAAGCGCTTTTTGGCCAATAATTATTGCTGCCTATTTGATTCAGAACCCTTTCGTCGCTACACTTATGAGGCTACCGGCCAATAGACTTATGAGGCTACCGGCCAATAGTGCACAGCCTACAATCAGCACTATTTAGATTGTGACTCCCTATAACAGCTCCCCAAATATCGCGTGGGTTGACGAGGCAATTGAGACTAACAATTTGGCCATGGCATAAATACTGGCATGGCCACGGCAAGGCTAGAACTCACAACCTCATGATCATGAGTCCCGCGCTGTTCCGCTATCAACTGGCACGAGTTCTAGTGGGCGCTGTTATCAAAGACTGACGAATGCGCATTATAGGCCTATATGCACATTTCATGTATGAAAACATCTTTTAATGCAAACATGAGTTATTCACAATTAACGGTGTTACTGGATCGATTTTTCAAATGAAATGAATAGGCCATCACCCATGAGAGTCCATCAGAGGACATTTCAATATCTCACATAACAAATCTGTTGCCGTGTGGTGTACTAGAGTTAGGGTTATAGAGGAGGAGGCCTCTACAAATTGTTTTTATTTCATGATTCTGAGGGGTTGGTCATCACAATTTAAAATGCATATATAAGAATAAAACAAAGCTACTACAAACATCTCAAACTCTGAAACACCTGAACAAAATAGTTATGACTGAAGTAAAGAAAAAATAAAATAAAATAGAAGCGGATTAACAAAGGTTAATTATTAGACAAAAAACTTATGACCCTGTTAACACATACCATTAATGAACGTCACACGATAGTATGTCTGTAACAAATTGAGTTCACTTATTAGTACTACGACGAACTGTAGAAACTCGGTCACTTGTAGACCTTTGCGTTAGTAGGTAGGCTACTAGCTCGTTCACGTAGCGTACGTGTTGTCGGAGAGTAGATCACTGTGATCGTATCGGAACGAGTCTGAGCCACCTCGGACTAGTAGGCTACATGCTAACTGAATTATAACACATAAGAAGTAAAGCTCAAAAGGGAATCCCCACGAAACTGCTAGTAGCACAAGCATAAGTTAATATATAGCAATAAACGTTCCAATCATTCCATATATAGAATTAAGTATTACTATTATTACTTACACATTTTGCACAGAAAACAAGTATTCCTTTCGCTCTCAGAGAATCACAGCCATATCTCATAGTTGACTTGAATTGATCCTAAGTGGTAACAGTGCTGTATTATAGTTTCACACGGGGTCATAGGTCAAGGCGCAGCGAGAGATGCAATATCCGCAGCAGTAGTCTGGCTACCAGAGGCTCGCAACTTTAAAGAGTTGAAAATATATAAACCAAATTTAATAATAGGTTCACGCTATATCATATTCCATAAAGAAATGTAATCTATGGCGGTTTAAATGCACTTTATATACATTCTGTCACTAAACATTTTCTTACGATAAATACACTTTCAGCTGACATTGATGATAATTTCGATCAGTCATAACAACACCTCTAGCTTTTATAATTCGGAAATAGTCGCGGAACATGTAGATCATTGTAGATAGGGTCTTGTAGTTCCCGGCTTCTGTTTTTATAGTCAATAGGCTACTAACTCATTATTACATAAAAAATGGGTGAGTTTAATTGTAACGGGGATTCACTGATCTATGAAACGCCCTAAATTCAATTGTAGTAGAATATGATAAGGGCAGATGATGGAACGTGAGACATTTGCGTGGGAAAAAAGTGTCGCGTTGATGTCAATGTATAAACATTGTCTGCGTATGTGGGACGAGCTGTACCTACCCCACCCCACATTTCATAAATTCTGTTGTTAGAAATACTTGCAAATTACGAAATCTATCTGTATGAAATCAAGTGTCATGAAAGACGATTCGATTATCTCATACCGTATCTATTTTTATAAAACCCCGGAATAAAAACATCTCAATTCTAGCCACAATTTCTGCATTGTTTAAAAATTAAATCAACCCAGATTATCATGATTATGAGGTTAATCACGGTGATTGAATATGTCCTTTATTTTCTGTTGTAAAAAGCGAGTGTCCGATAAATCAGGTTGACGATAAATAGACTGCTGCCTATTTCTGGAAAGTGCAACCTTGTTCAAGAAAAGAAATCTCAGTTGCAGATCCTCATTGCGTGGAAACTGAGTGGGTTCAAAGCCTGACAGAACAGTGGCGGCACCAGCCTCATAATTTTTCAAAAAAGTGTTTCACTTTGTTAAGGGGGTCAAACAAGTTTTTCCATTTGTAAAGGGGGGGGGGGGGGGGGGGGGGGGCGTCAAAAAAGTCTAAGATATCGAAAATGCAAGTTGCCCAGCCCACCAAAGTGTTTCTGAACGCTCCTAATAGTGCTATATATATATAGCAGGTACCCATTCCTGTCGAAGATAGGTATTAAACACAAGGTACCCGTCCTGCCGAAGATAGGTATTAAACACAAGGTACCCATTCCTGCCGAAAATAGGTATTGAATGCAAGGTACCCGTTTCTGCCGGAGATAGTATTAAACACAAGTACCCATTCCTGCCGAATATAGGTATTGAATACAAGGTACCCGTTCCTGCCGAATATAGGTATTGAATACAAGGTACCCGTTCCTGCCAAAGATAGGTATTGAATACAAGGTACCCGTTCCTGCCGAATATAGGTATTGAATACAAGGTACCCGTTCCTGCCAAGATAGGTATTGAATACAAGGTACCAGTTCTGCCGAGAAAGGTACTGAATACTAAGTACTGGTTCCTATTAAACATGTTAAAGATAATAAAGCAAGATTGAAGCCAACGAACGGGTTCCTACTCTATAATACTTAAGGTTCCGGTTCCATCTAAAGAGTGCTCAAGGCAAGGTACCGGTTCCTTCTAAAGAGTACTCAAGCCAAGGTGCCGGTTCCTTCTAAAGAGTGATTAAGGCAAGGTACCGGCTCCTGTTGAAGATAGGCACTCAAGGCGAGGCACCGATGTGTAGAAGGAGCCATGGTACCCCTGGAGCTATAGTCCGCCCTGTACAGTAAAGTATAGGTTGGTATAGGGCACTCATCGTCTCTACACGCAACACTAGTTTCACGCTTCATTCTGTGTATGTCTATGGAGGGCAGTCTATGGCCCCAGGGGGACCATGGCTCCTTTCACACTTCTTTCTAAGTACTCAAGGCAATGTACCATAGGACCGTTTCCTTCTAAAGATAGGCAAACCCGAGGCAAACAGGCAAGGTACCGTTCCTACTGAAGATATGTATACTCAATGCAAGGTACTGGTTCCTATTGAAGATAGTTTCTGAAGGTTAAGTACCGGTTCCTTCTAAAGTTGGTGCTCACTGCAAGGTACCAGTTCTACTGAAGATATAGTTACTGAAGATAAAGTACTGGTTTCTATCGAAGAGAGGTTACGGATTCTTCAGAAGATAGGCACAGAAGAGTAGACCCAATATATTATACGTAACCATGGTAACGTAGGAGCTATACTTTGGGAGGTCAGAGCATATTTATTGCCTGTCAGTTACTTATTTTGAGGAATAGAAGAACTGAGGAGAACATATGTTTATTTTACTATGTCTGATTTATATTGATTGGTACATTGGTTATGCTATTTTACGCTAAATAATTTCGCTTGCTGTGGTTCTATTCGCGCATATAAATAAGACATTCCTTACAAGTACACCATTAAATAAAACTAGTGTACCTAGTAATATTAATACGGTGTTCCATCATTGTACATTAGCTCATACAAAATAAGCATAATAATGTAATTTCGATGAGCAATTATATTTGCCCTCAAAAGTGTCTCGGGACTCCCAAGGTCATGATATTTAAAACTAAGTGTGAGAAATGTCTTGCTCGTAAATCATATGTCGTAATGCAGCCTACCAAAGTTAATTACTAGAGAGGTGGTCACCTCGGCCTATCTGTCTGGTTCGATGGTGTCACCTCGGCCTATCTGTCTGGTTCGATGGTGTCACCTCGGCCTATCTGTCTGGTTCGATGGTGTGGTCACCTCGACCTATCTGTCTGGTTCGATAGTGTATCAAAAATCAGCCAGGGTTTATCCATCAAGACGGTGGTGACTATTTATTTGATCCTCCTCACGTTAATTTGGATAAAAAGTAGTAGCCTATATCTGAAAAAATACCCCAAACCTAACCGTGGATATTAGTCCATCGTAATAATGATAAGTTTTTCGCACCCTCGCCCGACTATTAAAGGGATACGCAGTAGTATTGAAGAAAGTTTTTAACTTACCAGGTAATAAATGTGCCGATAACTTTAAAAGTAGTATAACTCCTACATAAACATACATTATAAAGTTGTTGAGAAATTTCTCTTCGTTAATTTGAGATATTGCACGCTAAGAATGGTTAATTATTGAGGGAGTTAAAATCAATGTAAGATGAAGTACGATTTTCATTTTCACATTTTTCTTTTCAACACGGGGTAGTGTATGGCGGGTAAAGCGTGTTTGCCGTATTGATCCATCGGAACAATGCAGCCGGCGGACCTTCCAACCTGGGCATCGACTGGTGCATCATTACCACTACCAGTATAAAGCCTATCAATAATTTGCCCGTAACTGAGTCCGCGTGAAGAAAAAAACCAAAATGCTAAAATGGAAAACCGCACTTTATTTTACTTTTGGTACTGTAACTTTCATGATATAAAACTATTCTCACGTGCAAAATATCTCAAATTAAACGGAATCTCTCGATAACTTTATAATTTGATATTTTCAAATAGGAGTAATGCTGTTAGTGTTAGAGTTATAAGCACATTTATTACCGGCTAAGTTACTTTTTTGATGACTGTAACTGTATAACTCCCTGTGTCAGCACACCGGGACCGGAAAACCCTTAAAAATATACCCATGTTCCCCAGCTATTATAGTGTGAAGTCCTTTCATAGCCTACGAAAGAATATTTGAATCGACGTTTTGTTGTACAAAGAGGGCTGATTTTTCTGAATCCTTACAAGTGTAAGTAATACACTCTTGTAAAAATGTACAAATCACAGTTTTGATCAAAATTGAGAGCGCAGCCTGCATTACATCACTGAATAAGCCTTTAAAGACTAATATTATACATGCAAAATAAATTAAAAATAATTCAACGGAATTAAATTGGTGTAGGTATCACACTGAGTCGACATTAAGGTTAAATCACCACGTATAACGCTATAACGCTTACACAGTGTTAACGTAAAGGTCAAATAAATAGGTCACGCTCTACTACTAGTTCATTATATCAGGAATATGAAACGTGATTTAAGAAAACGAGTCTAGTAATATGGTCTTAATTAATGGCAATAACCTGCTTCATAATGAATTAAAGCTTGTTATACAATTCTGTGATTTTATATAAACAATAATATAGGTAACGTTATAGAAATGAACAAATTAAAGTGAATAACGTTCGTTTATCTCAGAGATAATAAAAAGCAGGATAATGATCGTCTCTATTGAAATGTTGTAGAAAACTTGTGCTTTGACTGTATCGTTCGCACATGTATGACTCGCAGGTTTGAAAGTCCGGTAATCGATATAATACGGTCACCAGAAGTCGGCAACAAAGTGTCTCTCATACTATACGTTATGATATATTACACTGATCACTGATTTTGAAAGCAGGTGGAAACCGGAGAACCCAGAGAAAACCTGCGATACGTATGCTTTCATTGATTTAAAAAGTCCATGATGTATTCAATTAGGCTACTCAATAAATAAAAAACACTAAGAAAAAAGGGCATGCTATTTGGTCGTCCATTGCCCAAATAAATGTATGATGCTCGGCATCAGAGGCTAATACACTAACATATAATTTATCCTAATCAATCTTGTATAAACATAAACACAGTTAAAAAAATTAGTGCCATAATACCACTTTCCAAATTACATAATTATATTCTGCCATATTTTTAACTTTCAAATACCGTATCCGACCAGCTCTACTAGACATGCTTAGTCTTGTTATATTACAATAACCGTGAGATTTCAAAACACTTTCCACTAACAAAAATTGGGATGATTTCATCAGCTATAATATGGACAACCTTAAAATGTTGAGATCGGTCTCTCTTTTGGGATGCCCTCTCAGTCTCAAACCTAAAGCATTTGACGGCCCCTCCCCTGAAACAGTAATGGAAACTTTTTTTTTTAAGATCAAGGGACCCTACGATCCTTGCTGCACATTTTATTGGTTCACTCTATATTGTGATTGTCTATACACTATTAATCGATATGTGTTCTTCTCTCCTCAGGCAAGCATGTTACCAGGTGCAAATGTGATAGAAAATGATGAAGAGTAATAAGAGTAATAACAATGATAATAATATAATAATAAAACCATACTTATTGAGCGCATAACACAATTAAGTCCCTATGCGCTATCACAAACAAAAAACAAAAACACACAGTAACATGAGTAACAAAAGACGAAACAAAAAGAAATTAAACATTAATGAAATAGGTAAGTTTTTAGCAATGATTTGAACTGTTCAAGAGTTTTGGCGGATTTAACATGATATGGTAAATTGTTCCAAAGTTCAGCAGAAGCATCTTGAAAAGAACGGCGACCATGTGAAGTATATATAGAAGGTGAAGAAACATGCGCAAGAAGATATTTTGAGCCAGAACGAAGATTGCGAGTGGGCTCGTATTCTTGAATAAGATCTTGCAGATACATAGGAGCAAGAGCACGAGTACATTTAAATGTTATCAGAAGAATCTTGTAGATAATGCGAGATCTGATCGGTAACCAATGCAAGTCACGAAGGATGGGAGAAATGTGACAGCGAATCTTAGATAGAGTAACAAGTCGAGCAGCTGAGTTTTGAATCCGTTGAAGTTTTGAGATTTGCGTATCAGGGAGGGCATATAGTAAACTATTGCAGTTATCAAGTCGGCAAGTCACAAAAGCATGAATAAGTCTTTCAGTTGTTGGCTGATCGAGATAACGCCGGATTTGACCTATCTTATAAAGAGCATGAGAAGCTGCACGACAGATGTTGTTGGCATGAACATCCAAGGATTCCAGAAATGATAGCTTTTACCACCTAGAGTGTCTGTTGTACCTTATAAAGGGGTCAAAAGGTCAGATTCTATATAGGGCAGTGTACCTTGACCTTTTGACCTGCACAAAATATTCCCGGTGGTAAAAAAACACCTATTTCTGGAATCCTTGTGATCATACGAACAATATGAGATATTGTTTTTCAAAATCGGAGCAAGTTTAAATTTTGACCCCATATGCAAAGGTCAACGACCTTTTTACGTTTTACCCGATAACTCGTTAAGGGAAGACGTCAAAACTCGACCGCCCGTTGACCGCCGGTTACGGGCGGTTCCGCCCGGTTCTTTCAGGTCAAATGTTTTACTGGTATATGAATATTCGCGCATGCAACACTGAACAACCGCCGGTTGACTTAATGCTGTAACCGGACTAATTTACACTATCAATCTGTTACTTTGCGGTCATAATAGCTCTCTCTATAATCGTTCTATAAAAAAAAACCATTCATAGACTTTCGGTATTGATTTTAAAAGGTTAATTGAGCTATAAACAGATTGAAAAAGTAAACCCCAGCGAAAATCAATAGCTGTATTGTACTGGTTGTCAACTGAGACTTAAGAGCACATTACTTCAAGATGTTATTGCTCACGCGTGTGACGAGGCACTATCAACCGGTCGTGTTCACCAGAGTGTAACTATTTGACCTCATTATGTGTGTATATTATAACAGACGACACGTTTTAAGAGAACTGGGCGGTACCGGCCGTAACCGGCGGTTGCCTGGCGGTCGAGTTTTGACGTGATCCCTAACCAAACATCGGAAGTAGGGCAAACTATACTTTTTCGGAAACTTGTGCTCAGCCGAACAATTTGGTGTGCTTTTCAGCTTAATTAAAGTCATTTGAATTTTTGGGCCCCTGAATGGCGGCCATTTTGGAATTTGCGCTAAAAAGAACTTTCCCGTCACTTTTGAGAGGTGCATGGGAGCTCATTTTCTCTTAAAATGGTTCTAGTTGACAAATTCACTAAGAAACTTTGGTATCAAGAAATTGGTCACGAAATCCAAGAAAATGACTCTACTAAGACATTGTATTATCATAATGTACTAATACACTACTGCGTTCATGATTCATGAACATGCATTGGGCCTAGAGTTAGTTGGTCACTGGATTGCTGAATTGAGGTAGTCTAGAGATTGTAGATCGTTTATAAAAATTGCAGTTATGAGCTAGCAATGCTTCCGTTTGATTTTCATTTATTAAATGAATTTTCCCAAACTTTCAAAGTGTTCAATCTTTTATTCTCCAAAAAATTAATGTCAACAACAACAAAAATAAAATGTTTGCAAGAACAATTCGAAAAATTACAGCAACTGGCGCCCATTAGCTACTCATAATTCAACGGGTGGTAATCAATGTCACCTAGATGAATCTCTCGCGTTAACCGTCATTTCATAGCTTTGTGATGATAACATTCTCCATTATTCACCATTGGCAATGCGCCCTTTGTGTACCCCTTCATTAGATAACTTTTGTTTTTATAACTCCACACGCAATTATACGTTTTTTATCATGCTTACTTTCCCCGAAATGGTTACATTTTCCCCAAAACGATGTTTTCAGAAAAAGTGGCATTTTTAAAGAGTTTATACCAGTTTGTTTGCATAACTCCACACACAATTAGACGGTTTGAGAAATTAAAACAAGTTACGAAACTGTCTATTAAAGTGGGTTTTCTTTTGTAATTCATTTGGTAGGTTTCTTTATTTTCAATTAAAAATAAAGTTTAATCAAATAAAGAGCAACTAAAGAAATAAGAGATTCAGTTTTAAAATGAATTACAGAAAAGCACTGGAGACAGTTTTGTTACTTACTTAATGTATAGGATCTTGAAAAGTGCCACTTTTTCTGAAAACATCATTTTGGGAAAATATCACTATTTTGGGAAAAGTAAACATTGTACACTTTCTGTGGGTAGCCAAGCGTTCTTCCTTTTCATAAGTGTTTTAAATTCTCCAAACGTCTAATTGTGTGCGGGGTTATCAAACAAACGTGACTTACATTTAGGGGGGGGGGGGGGGCTTACTTCTTTTGAACCCTTTATATGTATGTGTGGTCATTCGAATGAGGAACCAAATACCTTCACGTTCAAAAGTGATTCAATACGAGTTCGTCTGGGTACCTGGCATAGTTTTTATATATAACAATATAAGACGCAAACACAATATTGACTTACATCGATAAGTATTGTGCATTAGTTATGAATGTTATTGTATTCAATGGTTCAATAGTTATTAGTGTACTTTTATAATATAAGCGACGCGAATCAAACAACTGATGGGTTAATAAAAATTCCTTTAAAAAGGAATGGGTGCTTAAATGAACATGCTTCATTTGATTAATTAAAAATATATTAAATATATAATTCTAGATAGGATTTTTGATTAATTACAAATATATTAAATAGATCAATCTAGATGGGATAGTAAGATATATTATTATATTATAATAATTTGGTCCTGAAGAAGTCACAGCTAATCCTTACGAAAGTTTAACAGTCTTTAACTTGTCCGCCGGCGAACCCGTTAAGCTCTAGATATGATGTTTACATTATTTATATATATATGTATTATCTATTCTTTACTATTTCTATTCATTGAATTTTAAAATTAATCGATTAATTAAATTAAATGACTTGTTAATCCAATTGAAGGATTATCTAATTAATCTATGCATTCATGAATTCATTTATCAATTTTAGTATAAATCGATCAATCAATCAATCAATCAATCAATCAATCAATCAATCAATCAATCAATCAATCAATCAATCAATCAATCAATCAATCAATCAATCAATCAATCAATCAATCAATCAATCAATCAATCAATCAATTAATAATATTATATCTGTCAATAGTCAATCAATTAATGATTAATGAATTCATCACTTCATTTATTCATCATTCAATGTGATTGATGTATAAAGTAATAATTTGAAAAGCGACTTAATCATATTATATATTACTAACGCAAGTTTAGAAGAGAACTCAGTAGAGTGGAATTGAATACTCCAACTTTCCTGGTGTTTATATTATACCCACGTACCAAACTACCAAGACCAACCCACTGATCGCTACATGTAGTAATTCATAATTAAACCAGTCAGTATTACAGATGAGTTGATTGAACAGCGGACTATGTAAACTACAACTGTACACCACCCCAACCCCCACACACCTCTCAATGCCCTGTACATACAATGTACATGCAATGCTAGCTTTGCTATTATAATACATCTATGCAGCATTATAGCTGAGATACTGTACACATTCAAATCGAGAATGCAACCGAGCGTGACTATCTCCATCCGTATAATAACGAGCGTGATATCCAGCATCGTTTATAGTTCGTAAAGGCCGATAGCACTCGTACACTACAACTTCACATTTCAATGTTACGTAAATGTTAGTAAGAGACCATCAGTAATGGCAGCCTTCATCTATAATATCTAGAAATACCAAATTGTGTAAGTATTCGCAAACTCATGACAATACAGGGCTCCCGCCGTAGCGGGTGCCCAAAAACAAATCGCTTTGTACAATTTAAAACATATTAAAATAAATACTCATAGAATTGAATGTTTCGAGATACATTAATTCTACATTAATACAAGGTATAGCCTACAGTGGCCAAAAAGGTCATTAATTTTGCAAATGTTGCCACTGTATATAATGAGGTTTGAAGTCCACAGGTCGTGAAGTTGGGAATAAATAATTGAGAGGGTTTTATCAAGGTCTATACCAGTGTATACGAAATCCTGTATGAGCCAGTCGATTTGGATGTTGAGGCAATTTATTGACAAAATCTAGCAGAATGGTTCATGTACTGGTAAACTGGTCTACACACTTCGGGCAAGGACACTTTACCTTTTTAGGGTAAGGGAACTCCTGATCGATTCGCGAGACAAATTACTGTTACGCTTCGATACTGGCGACAAGTTGCGAAGAATGAAATAGCATCGATTTCTAGCATTCGAGGAACCAAATTATTGGGTTCTCTATTCAGCATTTTGTTAAACATGTTAAAGTAAACGTCGTAACAGACGACAGGAATTTGTGATTTTGGTCTAGGCTACGGGTTAGGCTGTCAGTGTCATAAAGCAAGGCGTAAAGCTGTGAATGGAGTAGTATTACTGTAAAAAAAAAAAATGCGAATTTCGCGAGATGCTCAAATTCGCGAAATGATATTGCCGCAAATTGATGTGTGTGAAGATGACAGAAGTGGTAGAAATGTTAAGTTCGCGAAATTAAGTTACCGCGAAACTAGTGATGATAATAGCAATTCGCGAAAAAAATTGCCGCGAAATTAACTTGTTTTACAGTATAATGATGACGTTTTTTGGTAACGAAAACGTTCAAGATTAACGTTTTGTTTAGAGATGTATTGATGCCATAAAGTGTATAAATATTTTGTATACTATTTATGAATACATGTATGCTTATATCCTATTGTGAAACGAGTCACCAAACTAGACATTGCCGCCCTCACATATATCTGGCAGTAGGGGTCATTAATGTTAAGGCAGGATCTATGGTTAAAGTTCTTCTAAATGTTGTAAGCGTTTTGACATACAGTGGTATATTGGGAAAATGACGAATCTTTACATTCATTTCAATACCATAGATACCAGTAACAGGGTGATTTTATTCGCGTGTGTTTACCATATGTTACAATTTAAATATGAATATTTGATGAAAATGGTTAATTTTAATTCTGTATACAATATTTTACAAACTGAAATTAAAAATGACTCATATATAATACATTTTCCCCATCATATAGATCACATGTGTAAATTAAACCACTGTGAATCAGTACATATTATTTTAAATAGTTAGGATAATGTAAGTTATTGTTATGGTTTTCGTTCTGATTCCAATCATCATGTATAATCCTAATATAGGTCATTACCTTTTATAGTCAAGTTTCCTGGGGTCAGACAAAAATAGCATACAACAATGCTTATTCCATATTTAGACCCGTAGTTCTTATCATTCTGATTTCAAAATTATAAAGAATCTGCTAAATTTCATACCTTTCTGTAGAAGTTCATGCATAATGCATGCATAATGTTTAAAGTCACAAAATCAAGTTACCACTAGTCGTTAATAATATCTCTCATAATATCATATGTCATATTCTATTTCTTCATTGGTATATGATGTTCGCGGGACTTTTCGTCGTAGAATATGTCGTCTGCAACTGTTCAATATTACGCTGTATATATAATTACCACTTACTATGCATGGTGTGGTTCACTAAGTTGCAGGGATTGTAAGCTGATAGGTATTACAATCAGAATCCGTGCCCAGGATTTCTCTGGTGTGGTTGGGATGGGGGGGGGGGGGGGGGGGGGGGGGGGGGGGGGGGGGACCGAATGATTTTACATCATTTTGAACGATTTTAAAAAATGTGCTATTTTTATATTAATTTGGTTTCGATTCCCCGAATGACTTCTTGAAATGGAAACACCACTTATTAAATTCCCCCAAATTTGGGTGATATTTAACCGAATGATAGTCAGAGGTTGAGGATACGCCACTGAATCAGATCAAGTGGGGTGTGTGCGGTATGGGGGTGGGGGTGGGGTGGGGGGGGGGGGGGTCCGCTCCTTCTAACCTATCGTAAAATCAACTATCGTCTTCTGAATCTCTGTGTGACAAGTGTAAGCTCAGACATGTCGTACAATTGTAAAAAAATACAAACCCCAATATTTATCAAAATTGAGGGCGCAGCTTTTAGAACATCACTGAATAAACCTTTTAAGGATTCAATTGTGTTTCATATTCAAATTTCAATTTGAAATTAAAAATAATTATAATTACAAAGTCAAACTGTGGTTTCCCATGATGCGATTTAACGATGTAAGATGTCACATTAGCAGGGTAGTAAGTCACATTATCAGGATAATAAGTCACATCGTCAGGATAACAAGTCACATTATTAGGATAAGAAGTCACATTATTAGGATAAGAAGTCACATTATCAGGATAAGAAGTCACATAATCAGGATAAGAAGTCACATTATCAGGATAAGAAGTCACATTATCAGGATAAGAAGCCACATTATCAGGATAATAAGTCACATTATCAGGATAACAAATAACATTATCAGGATAAGAAGTCACATAATCAGGATAATAAGTCACATTATCAGGATAAGAAGTCACATTATCAGGATAAGAAGTCACATTATCAGGATAAGAAGTCACATTATCAGGATAAGAAGTCACATTATCAGGATAACAAATAACATTATCAGGATAAGAAGTCACATTATCAGGATAACAAATAACATTATCAGGATAAGAAGTCACATAATCAGGATAAGAAGTCACATAATCAGGATAATAAGTCACATTATCAGGATAAGAAGTCACATTATTAGGATAAGAAGTCACATTATCAGGATAAGAAGTCACATTATCAGGATAACAAATAACATTATCAGGATAAGAAGTCACATAATCAGGATAATAAGTCACATTATCAGGATAAGAAGTCACATAATCAGGATAATAAGTCACATTATCAGGATAAAGAAGTCACATAATTAGGATAAGAAGTCACATTATCAGGATAATAAGTCACATTATCAGGATAAGAAGTCACATTATAAGGATAAGAAGTCACATTATCAGGATAAGAAGTCACATAATCAGGATAATAAGTCACATTATCAGGATAAAGAAGTCCCATTATTAGGATAAGAAGTCACATTATAAGGATAAGAAGTCACATTTTAGGATAAGAAGTCACATTATCAGGATAACAAATAACATTATCAGGATAAGAAATCACATTATCAGGATAATTAAGAAGTCACATTATCAGAATCAGAAGTCACATTATTAGAACAAAGTCTTTGGTCTACCCAAGGCCATTTATACGATTTGTTGACAAATGTTTACTTTGTTAGGGTATGGTAATCATCTTATTAACAACACAGATAAAACATGTTATGGGTCAATGGATACATGGACGGGGGATGGATAAGTTGTGCAAAGCATTTAAATAATAGCAGCTGGGATGAGTGAGATGATTTAAGACCACCTTGCATGTTATGGGTCTGTTGGCCTGATGTCTGGGTGAGATGATTTAAGACCACCCTGTATGTTATGGGTCTGTTGGCCTGATGTCTGAGTGAGATGATTTAAGACCACCCTGTATGTTATGGGTCTGTTGGCCTGATGTCTGAGTGAGATGATTTAAGACCACCCTGTATGTTATGGGTCTGTTGGCCTGATGTCTGGGTGAGATGATTTAAGACCACCCTGTATGTTATGGGTCTGTTGGCCTGATGTCTGGGTGAGATGATTTAAGACCACCCTGTATGTTATGGGTCTGTTGGCCTGATATCTGAGTGAGATGATTTAAGACCACCCTGTATGTTATGGGTCTGTTGGCCTGATGTCTGAGTGAGATGATTTAAGACCACCCTGTATATGTTATGGGTCTGTTGGCCTGATGTCTGAGTGAGATGATTTAAGACCACCCTGTATGTTATGGGTCTGTTGGCCTGATGTCTGAGTGAGATGATTTAAGACCACCCTGTATGTTATGGGTCTGTTAGCCTGATGTCTGGGTGAGATGATTTAAGACCACCCTGTATGTTATGGGTCTGTTGGCCTGATGTCTGAGTGAGATGATTTAAGACCACCCTGTATGTTATGGGTCTGTTGGCCTGATATCTGAGTGAGATGATTTAAGACCACCCTGTATGTTATGGGTCTGTTGGCCTGATGTCTGAGTGAGATGATTTAAGACCACCCTGTATGTTATGGGTCTGTTAGCCTGATGTCTGAGTGAGATGATTTAAGACCACCCTGTATGTTATGGGTCTGTTGGCCTGATGTCTGGGTGAGATGATTTAAGACCACCCTGAATGTTATGGGTCTGTTGGCCTGATGTCTGGGTGAGATGATTTAAGACCACCCTGTATGTTATGGGTCTGTTAGCCTGATGTCTGAGTGAGATGATTTAAGACCACCCTGTATGTTATGGGTCTGTTGGCCTGATGTCTGAGTGAGATGATTTAAGACCACCCTGTATGTTATGGGTCTGTTGGCCTGATATCTGAGTGAGATGATTTAAGACCACCCTGTATGTTATGGGTCTGTTGGCCTGATGTCTGAGTGAGATGATTTAAGACCACCCTGTATGTTATGGGTCTGTTGGCCTGATATCTGAGTGAGATGATTTAAGACCACCCTGTATGTTATGGGTCTGTTAGCCTGATGTCTGAGTGAGATGATTTAAGACCACCCTGTATGTTATGGGTCTGTTGGCCTGATGTCTGAGTGAGATGATTTAAGACCACCCTGTATGTTATGGGTCTGTTGGCCTGATATCTGAGTGAGATGATTTAAGACCACCCTGTATGTTATGGGTCTGTTGGCCTGATATCTGAGTGAGATGATTTAAGACCACCCTGTATGTTATGGGTCTGTTAGCCTGATGTCTGAGTGAGATGATTTAAGACCACCCTGTATGTTATGGGTCTGTTGGCCTGATATCTGAGTGAGATGATTTAAGACCACCCTGTATGTTATGGGTCTGTTGGCCTGATGTCTGAGTGAGATGATTTAAGACCACCCTGTATGTTATGGGTCTGTTGGCCTGATATCTGAGTGAGATGATTTAAGACCACCCTGTATGTTATGGGTCTGTTAGCCTGATGTCTGAGTGAGATGATTTAAGACCACCCTGTATGTTATGGGTCTGTTGGCCTGATGTCTGAGTGAGATGATTTAAGACCACCCTGTATGTTATGGGTCTGTTGGCCTGATATCTGAGTGAGATGATTTAAGACCACCCTGTATGTTATGGGTCTGTTGGCCTGATATCTGAGTGAGATGATTTAAGACCACCCTGTATGTTATGGGTCTGTTAGCCTGATGTCTGAGTGAGATGATTTAAGACCACCCTGTATGTTATGGGTCTGTTGGCCTGATATCTGAGTGAGATGATTTAAGACCACCCTGTATGTTATGGGTCTGTTGGCCTGATGTCTGAGTGAGATGATTTAAGACCACCCTGTATGTTATGGGTCTGTTGGCCTGATGTCTGAGTGAGATGATTTAAGACCACCCTGTATGTTATGGGTCTGTTAGCCTGATGTCTGAGTGAGATGATTTAAGACCACCCTGTATGTTATGGGTCTGATGTCTGAGTGAGATGATTTAAGACCACCCTGTATGTTATGGGTCTGTTGGCCTGATGTCTGAGTGAGATGATTTAAGACCACCCTGTATGTTATGGGTCTGTTAGCCTGATGTCTGAGTGAGATGATTTAAGACCACCCTGTGTGTTATGGGTCTGATGTCTGAGTGAGATGATTTAAGACCACCCTGTATGTTATGGGTCTGTTGGCCTGATGTCTGAGTGAGATGATTTAAGACCACCCTGTATGTTATGGGTCTGTTGGCCTGATGTCTGAGTGAGATGATTTAAGACCACCCTGTATGTTATGGGTCTGTTGGCCTGATGTCTGAGTGAGATGATTTAAGACCACCCTGTATGTTATGGGTCTGTTGGCCTGATGTCTGAGTGAGATGATTTAAGACCACCCTGTATGTTATGGGTCTGTTGGCCTGATGTCTGAGTGAGATGATTTAAGACCACCCTGTGTGTTATGGGTCTGATGTCTGAGTGAGATGATTTAAGACCACCCTGTATGTTATGGGTCTGTTGGCCTGATGTCTGAGTGAGATGATTTAAGACCACCCTGTATGTTATGGGTCTGTTGGCCTGATGTCTGAGTGAGATGATTTAAGACCACCCTGTATGTTATGGGTCTGTTAGCCTGATGTCTGAGTGAGATGATTTAAGACCACCCTGTATGTTATGGGTCTGTTGGCCTGATGTCTGAGTGAGATGATTTAAGACCACCCTGTATGTTATGGGTCTGTTAGCCTGATGTCTGGCATGTAAGCTATGACTGACCTTTTACTAGCAATGCCTGGCATAGCGCATTCACAATTATATACACCATAACCCGCGTTGATCTCCGTTGAGTTTGCATTGCAAAAGGTCATGGAATTCTTCCATTATACTGAATGGACTGTGGTAGTTTATGAACTCCTACTGGTATAGCAGACGGATAGATGTGACGAAAAAGTATAATGTACAAATTACCAGCGATGATAAGCTGTCTGTGTTATCATCCGTGTTATCATGGAAGTATTATCAACAATACAAGATAAGGGTTGATTCACCGGTATTCTAGAGCTATCCTATACAATGCACTTTTGGGTTCTTTATTGATGCAATGCAACATAGAGTTGAGTAGTGAATGAAATTGGCCTACTTATAAATATTGTATAAAGTTAGATTAACAACTTCACAACTTGATCAGTGTCGAATAAAGTAGTAAATAATTATGAATATAAAACAAAGTAAAACATAGGCAATAAATGAATAAATAGATAAATGCTAAATGCGTTGAGTATTTCAATTGTTGCTTCAAAGGAAGTCATCAAAAGATTGGCTTGCTGTTCATTTCTTTGTACCTATGCTATTCTCAGGTTGCTTTTGTGGAAAGGTCTTCTTAACTTTTATCCTGTATTATTTTACAAGCTTATACAATAACCGTATTAGATAAGTCTGCGATAAACACTACACGATTAGTCTAGTATTACGAGATTGAACCCTGGACGTTTAATACGGTGTTAGGTTCTCGGCATTAATATAGTTGACATATAAAATGTCACTTAAAGTTCAACATGGTGTGATAATAAACAAACATATTATGTAATTCTATCGAGGTTTCCGAGGTATTGTTGTAAGAGGTTGAAGAAACACGAACAATATCCGTGTTGCTGTGGTAACAGCTATTTTAGATTACTCGGAAATTATGTGCGTCACTAATTAAATCACAAGCCTTTTTAATCATTCCAAAAGACTCATATATTCATTTGCATGACACATACTACAGACATTCAAACGGTTGATTAAAGTCTTTTAAGACTAACTAATTAAACGTGCACTATTTTATCTTGCCATCATTAGGAATATATTTCAATTGATTCTAATCTTAAGTTATTTCACCCTCTTATCTTTCGTACTAAGTTTCGACTGTGCTCGTTATTATCTACAAACATCCGTATGGATTCTTAAAGGCACACGGCATTTCAAAGAAATATAAATGAAATGTCGATTTATTGTCGATTTTTGTTTAAACAAACAAAGAAAAGCATCTCAGATACGAAGGCCTCGAATATATAAATTATAATATATAATATATAATCAGAAACCACCGAATTCGATTAGCAATCACAAAACGAAACCAATGTACAGAATGTAACAAAAAAATGTTACCCCTGTGACCAATCCTTGGTAAAAATGAAATGTTACCCCTTAAATGTTATATCTCCATAATAAATGCAAGAACGGCATTATGTTTTCGATATATCAATATGTGCGTTCTTTTCCCAATTTTTATCACATACATAATTTTCAACGATTTTTCTTCCTTGTTGAAAGATATGATGTTTCACGAAATAAATGTCAAACATTTTTCGAAACATTCTTAATTAATGATAATAAAATAATAATAATAAAAATATTTAAATAAAACAAAATCGAAATTCACAAATTCCTGTATTGGTTGATCGCACCCGGAAAGGAACATGGTCTTTTTTGTCGTTGCCTTTGTTACATATTTTCTGCGATATTTCTACGAGCATAAACCATAACAATCATCACGTTAAAATCATTATACAAACAAGTAGGGTTCCACGATGCACATCAAGTATATGCCATAATGTATACTAAACTATCGCGATATAATGTTTACCCTATTGTATCACATTCACTGTTTACCCTATTGTATCACATTCCATACCACTCTTACTATTAGTACATTATTAAGTAATAAACATCAGCCTCAAAAAACCATCTGCCATGTAAACAGTGATGTTCCCTGAAGTTCAATTCCACATAGCGTTCAACGCGTATAATTTGGTGTAGCACACAAATGCCAAATACATGGGAATTCATCAAATCAGGGGTCATGTTAAAGATCTTGACAAAATATTTAATTTGGTACAAGAATCATATAAATCGAGCAATGCGATGTGATATGGTCCTATCGTAATTTGAAATTCTCCAAAAGTATTCGAAACCTGACACAAAATGCCATTTTGAGTTAAAAATGGTCGTTATTTTAATAACCATGTTTTTAAAATGACTAAAAACACATTAAACATAACTACGCATCCGCTGATGTAGAATCAGATGTATATTCTATTTCATACTTGTACATCAGGTGCCTGAAAATACAAGTTTCACAACAATTCAACCCGAAAATATGGAAAACCTAAAAATAAAAAAAGTCCAGTAATTAAATAGTTCTGCGAGTAGTAAACTGATGAAATTTGGCATGGCTACCTGTGCTAAGATGTATATTTTAAATTAACAATCAGTTCGATATCTAATTAAATATGCAAATAAGCTGATTAATTATTCAAATCTCAAATATGCAAATTAGGTACCTTACGCCATCAATTTTTTACCACGATTAAATTCCTATATACATTTACAATACGTGTCACCATATTGCACTCATTGTTTTGAAAATCCAAATATCATACCAATAGATTCCTTGGAATGTGTAGTACAAGATATATCTACGTTTTGAAATGTGCCCAAATATAAGGTATCTGGCCCAAAAATTATGTATTTTGAGCAAAATGTGTGAATCTAAAGTTATGGAAATAAATTAAGAATAGTACATGAATGTGGATGTAGATGAAGTTCAGTGCTACCATATATGGTAAGGGCATGCCCATACATGGAATGCATCACTCAAGAAAAATGTTCTTACAGAGGTGTTTATAAGAAGGTATAACTGATAGGCTATTATGTGTGCAGCGGTAGCACTGGCTTTAGAATTGGTTTTGTTTTAAAAACATGCATAGTATTGGTTTAGTAATTCTTGAGATAAGACGTTGAAAGTTGGGAAAACTTCTAAAAAAATCTGTTTTGTATGGTAAAATTACTAGCCGCGTTGAAAGTTATTAAGATTTCTCGTGTTTATATAATCATTGGTTTAATAAAGAATCTACATGTGCAACACATGCACATGATATGCATTGGAGACAGTTATCCTTGTGTCTTAATTCTAGTGGTCTTAGGACATGCACTGAATCCTATTATAGTGTTCGTAACTCAAATTTGCAACATGTGGGTTAATAGTCCATGCACTTTACCTCTATAATAGGGCACGTTAGATAGAGACGTGTTGATTTTTCCTAGGCTATAGTACCATCAATATTTTGACACAAGGAGATATCGTTAACCAAATGATGCATTGACTTACTTGACTTACTTGACTTAGGGCGGATGAATTTTCCGAACCACAATGCCTCTCCAGATCTTCCTTTCCAAACTAGCTGTCTTGATTTCTTCCACCTGCAGTCCTGTATCACGTTTTAGTATGTCAATGTAGGTCAGTGCTGGTCTATCCAATGTACGAGTTTGTGTACAAGCTCCTTGGACCCCCTGAAGCAGTGTCCAGCAAATCTTGCTCTGCGTTCTATGATCTTGTCCGAGACTTTTGGCATGTCCCCATACAGGTCACATGCTGACTCCAGTTGATGTTGAACACAGATCTTAGCGTCCTAGTGTAGCATCCATCCAGTTGTTTACCAAGCTTTGGGTGACTGTCCATGACTCACATCCATAAAGGAGGACTGATTCTACTGTAACTATGAACAGTCTTTCTTTGAGCTTTATGGATAGTGATTAAGCCTTCCATAACTGACTAAGTTTGCCACAGGCTCTCCATGCAGCTGCTTTGCGTGTTTTGATGTCCTTTTCATTGCTGTTCATCCAGGCTCCAAGGTATTTGAAGTCCTCCACTTTATCATGTTTATCAAGGCGCATGCCTTTGCTTGTGGTGATTACAGGTACTTGCGTCTAGTTGAAGGACATGTAATGATGCATAAGACTGTCATATCACACAATTAAATTCTCCCTTCTTACATATTTATCAAGAAAACGGCCCGGTACAATGTACTATTGAGGGTAAATATTTGATAAACATACTTTCAATATTCTTTTTGTTTTGGTTACATTTTAAATACAAAATAATCTAAATACAAAATACTGGTAAGAAATAAATCACCCGAGAACGGGATCTTAGGTCAATACAGGTTTTTTCACAATTTGTTACGCCTGCAGAAAATATTCATAAGAAACAATAATTGTGGTTGCCGTACTTTCAACAAAATATTCTCTACCTTCATTGAATCCCTCACCCACTCGTTCTTATCTGAATGTCAAAACACTAGACAGTCTCAACATTTGTCCTTTCATCATGTTCATATCGATACTACCCGGATTAATTAACTGTATTGGCGTTTTATTGTTAACAATTAACGTATTCAATGGCGAACAAAATATAACAAGACTATTTTTGATCATAACGATATGATCAAAATGACCGTGAAAATTATGATAAACAGAACTGTAATGATTTAAGAAAACAATACAAGTAATAGATTGGTAATCGCGCGGTAAAAGATAATTTTGCATCGACAGAAATTACCATGGTCAGAGCGCTATTCAGACTAACATTTCGACTTGAATCGAGCAATATTAACTGGTTGAATATTGAGTCCAGTCGAGTCAATCATTGAGCAGTCGAGTCACGAGTCGAGTCGAGTCTTTGCATCTGAGATGAGTCGAGTTGAGTCGAGTCATTCCATATATAGAGCCGAATTTCAATATTCTCATCATATTTCTTGTTTAAGATGTGAGATATTGTGTCTCTCAGGTGTACATTATAATCCCTTAAAATGAATCTTTTGCCTTTTAACGTAATCTTTTGTTTGATGAGGGTAGGGCCCCGGGGGTAGGGCGGTCTCCTAGCCGTCCGTACTCGTTACAGACGAATAGATCAAGTGTTTTTATAATAATAATAATAATGAATAACGAATAAAAGACGGTTCTTATATAGCGCTTTTCACCATTGAAGCACAGTCCCAAAGCGCTTTTTGGCTAATTATTATTGCTGCCATTTTGATTCAGAACCCTTTCGTCGCTACACGTAAATCTGAATCAAAACAGCAGCGATGATAATTGTCCAAAAACCGCTTTGGGACTGTGCTTGCACGGTGGGAAAAGCTATATAAGAACTGTCTATCATCATTATTATTATTTGATAATAGGGTAAGCTTATGTTCCTATGAAGTTGAATCAACATACAGGGTGTCTCAATAAAAACCGTGTTTACCCAACTTATTGACCATGAACTTTTAGAATGTGGTGTAACAATTGTATATTTATTGATAGACTAAACTCTTAGCTTTCCTATGCCGTTTATTTCATCTGATTTGGTGTTGTCAATCTTGTGATATGACCAATTAACTATAGCTATATACCTAAAATCGACGTTGGGCCACTTTACAATGAATAGAAAAGGTTACTCCGGAGAGAGGGGTTGTGGCTGTTACCACCCCTAAACAAATCTAATCCGGAATGCAGAGTGTGCTTATTTGGTTACCATGGTATAGCTAGAAATTCCTTTTATCCATTCATACCAAAACAAGTATAAACATCATACGCATGACGTCACAATGACGTCACCAAACATGGCCGACCTCAAAATCCCGCCGTATTCGCTACATAGTGAAATAGGCCAAATTAGAAATCTTCGCCAAAAATGTTCCAAATATCGGAATTTCACCCGGTTTTTTGCTTATAAGTGAGGGAAATGGTCTTTATAACATAGGCCTATGCTAACATATTCAGGAACACACAATTAAAATATTTTTCAAAATGGCGATTTAAAAAAATGTAAGATGGCCCCCTCCCTTCTATACCCTACTCCCGGGTAAGGTGGCACCCTCAATTTGTTTTCGTCAAAATGAGCGCAGGGGATGTAAAAGCTATCACCTAGACGCCCTAGGTCACTGTTCTTTGGGTTTTAGCGCAATCGGCGACCACCCTCCCTTAGGAGGACGAGGGTTTTAATGCATATCTTAAGCATTCTTTCTGTAAAAGTAACATAATGTCGATTTTAGGTAGCTTTAGTTAATTAATCATATCTCAGGATTGACTAAACCAAATAAGATGAAATAAACGGTATATGAAAGCTAAGCGTTTAGTCTATCAATATGTATACAATTGTTACACCAAATTCTAGAAGTTCTTGGTCAATAAGTTGGGTAAACACGTGCACGGTTTTTTTTTGATACACCCTGTAAACTCGTTTATTCACGTTAGACCTGCGAAATAGGAAATAATGAGTTCATGAGATGATTTAAAATATTAACCCTAAAAAGACCCTGTATGATATTGAACCGTGTTACAATTGGCCATGGCTTTGCATTGACAATTTGTATTCAGTGAACGGCATATGGTAGATATAATCAATTCATTACTTTATAAATAAGCGCGATAGCTGCGTACCAAGTGCGTTCCAATAAAATGAATCGTTAGATGAGAACGCACACGCCGAGCGCAGGTTACTAATAATTGACCGAAAGTACTGCGTCAAAGTGTTCGATTGTTTTGAACATTGACCGACCAATCAAATTAAAGTAAACGCCCCTAACCTGAATATTCAATGAGTTATGACACGTATGAGGAAACACGACTAAAGGTTATTTCTGATTGGTTGAATGATAAAAATGTTAATGAGGGAATGACCCGACTTGGACTGTTTCAATAACTAAGAAGGGGGTGGACAAAATAAACAGAAAACTAATTAACGCGATTATATCGGTACAAATCAACGTTTTGATGCATCTTTTTCAGTAATGAATGCTTTACAAATGTTTTTGTGAATTTATTTTGAAATCCCCGGTTGTTGTTCTGGTCATTCGGAATTGTCCCTTAGGGGCTGCGCAGATCAACAATCTCTGATTTCAAGCAAATTCTCGAAAACAGTTGTTACGCAGTCATTATTCTATAAGTAATGTGTTAGTCGAACATATCTTGATATAAAAACGGAAAAAATATATCAATTTGTGTTGTTGTTGTTTTGTTGTTGTTTGAAAGAGGTTTTTTTTATCCACCCTGTGTATAAAAGACACTGGCATTATTTGTTTGGTGTATTTTGATGACCTTGACATTGTCTTGATTTGTAAGGGCCTTTGATTTGTTTTATTTCTGGCTCATCGGGAAGTTATTTTTGGACTTGTCTTGACTACAAATTCTGCTTCTTGCGATTTCATTGCATGTAAATGTGTGACAGAGAGTCACATTTTGCAACGTATATGTGGCATGTCAAAAGTATTTTTATCTAGGCTATAGCTAATGATAATCGTCTTTGCATTTGAAAGATCTCTAACATGTCCGACAAATTCTTGAAATGTCGAATCATTGAATACATAAAGTGACTTTTGATGCTCCTGTGAACCGTGATATTATTCATGTAAAATGAGTGCGTGAAGTAAGTATAGGCCTATAATATAGTACACACAAATTGAGTTATCTGACAATCTCTATACATTTTTACAATGGACCTAAACTCGCATACACATCTGTATAAATACAACTTATAGGCCTAATACTCATTTGTTTTATTTTCTCCCTTATTTGCTCAAACTGAATTAGAATTTCTACATTAAGAGGCCTTGTTATAAAGTGGTTATACTCCATAATGGCTACGCATCGATAGGTTCCTCGTACTTCATGTACTTCAGCATTGTTTACACGCTGACGGAAAGTCTTGTTGTTCATATGTTTGGTAATTGGTAGCTAAATAAAAACACTAAGGAATTAGAAAGTTAATTATGATCTATCACGCCGCTTACTCTCCTATATACATTATTGATAGCATTAATACACATGAAAAGAAAATTGCTTCAGCAGCCAAAAGGTACGTCCCATCTTTAATAGCTAGGACTCGATCTATAGGATCAAAATCTCATTACTATGTTGGCCCATAATGAGTCAATTTACTAAATGATGGTGAATCATGTCGTTATAACCAGTATAACACATGCTACACACGTCCTGTATACAAAATGTTAGACTAAAGTCGCCAAAATAATCATTTCATCAGTAGATAAAAAAGTATTGCACGGTAATTTAGGTAAAGACAAAATTAAGTATGTCTCAAACACATCACAACGTCAAAGAAAATGTTTAAATTTCTTTAAAAATGCCAGGACATTAGGTTATAGGTTTTTTGATAAAAGAAATATCCGTATGAGCTCTAGTTTCAGATATGCGCCTGGAATTAGGGGTAATGTATAATTCGATTTCAACATGTTCAATGTACGGGCTCGTCTGCGAGACAAACCTTCCCTACATTTTTCTCAACGAAATCTCTTTCTTCTTCTGAGCTGTCTCTCTCATCGTAACACCATTTTCATACTATTGACATGTCCGCATTGCTGAGGGGTTTGTACACAAATCTCCGCCTGCCTCTTTAATGCATTCCCGGCATCGTCCTTAATACCGAGACAGATATTTAACGACGCGTTGAGCTGAGACGATGAGTTGATTTGACGACCCCACCGCTATTTCATGTGCTATATTGTGGCATAGGCAAGCGGGGAAAGTCCCATGTGTATCCAGCCTCCGACACTTTGTGTTCAACAACTCCGCAACAGAAAACTACCAACTTTTTGTATGTTATTGTTTATTTGTTTACATCTGTGTTTATGTTTATTTGATTGTTTATTGCTACGATATGTTGGGACTTGTATCGTTTGTTTGTCTATTTGTTTGTTAGTTGACTACAGATTTATAGTTTTGATCAAACTTCAATTGTATACACTCAGTCATCTTGGTAGCGGTTATGTAAGACATTCATCAAATTATCCAGACTTTAAAATGAATATAACAATCGAGGATGAAATCTGAGCTGACGACATTCAACATTATATATATATTTTTTTCCAAAGTTAAGGATATATCCCAATAAAATTGTCTCGAACAACAAAATCCTCAACTATCAAACTTGATCTATCTAAGACAGCAGCATAATACCCATTACATACCATTGCTATCTACTGAAAACAGCACTGTACTCAATTCATTACCATCTACCGAAGATAGCAGCATATTGAAGTCATTGACTGAAAACAGGACCATATTCAAGTCATTGCAATATCTATTCTTATTTATACTAGTGGGTGTGGTTTTAGATGTCAAAAGAAAATTGGATTGGTTTTGGGCTGATACGCACTTTATATTATGAGACCGATAATATACAATCTGGGCGGGGCTTATTCCATACCTAAAAGTGCGCATGGTCATCGCGTTTAGATGTTCAAGCTTGTCCTGTACAAAGTTGCCGGCGTATGTGTTGTGCGTATAACGCAGCCTCCGGGATATGCTAATAAAGAACGCGATTATTCAAAGCAGGAAGCTGGTAAACAACTGGCTGGATTTGCCAATTTTATGAAGTTATTACTATCTACTGAAGATAGCAGCATACTTAAATCATTACTATCTACTGAAGAGAGCGGCACACTTAATTCATTACTATATACTGAACATGCTGAAGGTCAAAACCAATGACATCAAATCACAGCTACTGAGAACTCCACGTACCGCTGCCAATTAATTTGAATCAGAGAACTAGGCTCACTTCATAAATCAATGTCTCTATATAGAATCTCGATTTTCCAAAGATATATGTTATTATATGAACCAAAGATCCTAATGAAAATAGTATGGCCTTACAAAAGATCGTAGAATAAACTTGTTATGGACAATTTGAGTAAAGGTGCAACAACACTCTGTCATTATTCAAGCAAATCTCTGATAGTGAGTGAATTCATGAACACTCGGAAGTAATGAGATATGTTGCCTTAGTCAAATTGGCAAACAAATATTATGTTTGTGGATTTAATCCGTGGGTGGACAAGTAGGGTCTTATATTGGTGTGTGTGGAATTAAGTGTCAGATGAAAGTCTCATTGAAGTTTCTGTCATTGTATAAATTTATTTTGGAGTATTAAGACAGAGTGACACATTCAACTAAAAGTTAACAAACTCATTTTACATTATGCTACTTCCCTTGAGAGAGAGACAGCGATACGGTACAGTGGGAATAAGATATGTACATTGTTTGAAGAATATCACAAACAAATCAATAGAAATAATTATAACAGCAGTATTCAAAACACCGTGTGAGACTACAATAAGGTCGTGTGTAAGATGTTGTTTCATCGAAACATAAAAATAAATGTTTTAAGCCTAAAAAGAAAATATGGATTGAATAAAAAAAAGAATAAATGAATAAAAGAATAATGCATCACGTGTTGAAGACACTCGTAAGTGTCATTTAACGACCTTTTTACAAAATAAAATGTTATGCAGTATGGAATTAAGCACTTGATTTGGGATTGGGGTTTGGTATTTAAATATATGTAAATTAAATTCTAACAGCAGTATTCTAGTGTTTTGAGTACTGCTGTTATAATTAAATTAAATTAAATATCATGACCCGATACTTCCTAATCCTATATCTCTTTTCAAAATTGAGCCTTTCCGCTTAAATGTAACAACATACTTTGCCTTGATTCAGTGATGTTTAAACTTGACGTGGTTCGTGTCCTGTTTGGCTTGGAACTGCCAAATCACATCATGTAACATTAACTGTAATGCTATCTTTAAACCGTCTTAATCATGTTAATAGTGTGTAACAAATTCATTAATAATTCAATGATAGCGGCGAACATGAGTGACATGTTGCCATCCACACAAATGCTTCTGAGGCACCTGAAGAATCAATTTTAAATGTACATGTATTATGAGTACATACTCCGTGCATGGGTGGATAATCGACTAATAGATGTTGGATCTAACAATAGTAAGATTTAAAATTATCATTGAATTAATGAAGTTGTTCTGTTTCGTTTTTGTCACAGTAATGATTATTTTCTGAGTCTTCTGAGATGTTTACATTTGATGTTTACATTTTAGAGTTACAACTTGAAATTAACTAAAGTTATCGAACTCATTTGACATATTGCCATCAAATTTTAAGACATTTTCAAAGAGACACCAGGGAGTGAGTAGCTTATATCCACTTTCAAAAGAGACATTAAGAAAGTGAGTAGTTTGTATCGACATTTTGAGAAAGACACGAGGAAAATGAGTAGCTTATATCGACTTTTAAGAGAGACACTAAGAAGGTGAGTAGTTCGTTTCGACCTCTAATATGTTTCTATGAAGTTGAATCAATATGAACTCGTTTTTTAGTCCGCATTGCTGAGGGGTTTGTACACAAATCTCCGCCTGTCTCTTTAAGGCATTCCCGGCATCGTCCTTAATAGCGAGACAGATATTTAACGACGCGTTGAGCTGAGTTGATGACCCCACTGCTATTTCATGTGCTATATTGTGCCACAGGCAAACAGGGAAAGTATCATGTGCATGATACTTTGTGTTCAACAACTCCGCAACAGAAAACTACCAACTTTTTGTATGTTATTGTTTATTTGTTTACATCTGTGTTTATGTTTATTTGATTGTTTATTGCTATGGTGTTAGGCTAGTATGTTGGGACTTGTATCGTTTGTCTGTCTATTTGTTTGTTAGTTGACTACAGATTTATAGCTTTGATAAAACTTCAATTGTATTCACTCAGTCATCTTGGTAGCGGTTATGTAAGACATTCATCAAATAATCCAGACTTAAAAATGAATATAACAATCGAGGATGAAATCTGAGCTGACGACATTCAACATTATATATATATTTTTTTCCAAAGTTAAGGATATATCCCAATAAAATTGTCTCGAACAACAAAATCCTCAACTATCAAACTTGATCTATCTAAGACAGCAGCATAATACCCATTACATACCATTGCTATCTACTGAAAACAGCACTGTACTCAATTCATTACTATCTACCGAAGATAGCAGCATATTGAAGTCATTTACTGAAAACAGGACCATATTCAAGTCATTGCTATATCTATTCTTATTTATACTTAGTGGGTGTGGTTTTATATGTCAAAAGAAAATTGGATTGGTTTTGGGCTGATATGCACTTTATATAATGAAACCGATAATATACAATCTGGGCGGGGCTTATTCCATACCTAAAAGTGCGCATGGTCATCGCGTTTAGATGTTCAAGCTTGCCCTGTACAAAGTTGCCGGCGTATGTGTTGTGCGTATAACGCAGCCTCCGGGATATGCTAATATAGAACGCGATTATTCAAAGCAGGAAGCTGGTAAACAACTGGCTGGATTTGCCAATTTTATAAAGTTATTACTATCTACTGAAGATAGCAGCATACCTAAATCATTACTATCTACTGAAGAGAGCGGCACACTTAATTCATTAACTATATACTGAACATGCTGAAGGTCAAAATCAATGACATCAAATCACAGCTACTGAGAACTCCAAGTACCGCTGCCAATTAATTTGAATCAGAGGACTAGGCTCACTTCATAAATCAATGTCTCTATATAGAATCTCGATTTTCCTAAGATATATGTTGTTATATGAAACAAAGATCCTAATGAAAATAGTATGGCCTTACAAAAGATCGTAGAATAAACTTGTTATGGACAATTTGAGTAAAGGTGCAACAACACTCTGTCATTATTCAAGCAAATCTCTGATAGTGAGTGAATTCATGAACACTCGGAAGTAACGAGATATGTTGCCTTAGTCAAATTGGCAAACAAATATTATGTTTGTGGATTTAATCCGTGGGTGGACAAGTAGGGTCTTATATTGGTGTGTGTGGAATTAAGTGTCAGATGAAAGTCTCATTGAAGTTTCTGTCATTGTATAAATTTATTTTGGAGTATTAAGACAGAGTTACACATTCAACTCAAAGTTAACAAACTCATTTGACATTATGCTACTGCCCTTGAGAGAGAGACAGCGATACGGTGCAGTGGGAATAAAATATGTACATTGTTTGAAGAATATCACAAACAAATCAATAGAAATAATTATAACAGCAGTATTCAAAACACCGTGTGAGACTACAATAAGGTCGTGTGTAAGATGTTGTTTCATCGAAACATAAAAATAAATGTTTTAAGCCTAAAAAGAAAATATGGATTGAATAAAAAAAAGAATAAATGAATAAAAGAATAATGCATCACGTGTTGAAGACACTCGTAAGTGTCATTTAACGACCTTTTTACAAAATAAAATGTTATGCAGTATGGAATTAAGCACTTGATTTGGGATTGGGGTTTGGTATTTAAATATATGTAAATTAAATTCTAACAGCAGTATTCTAGTGTTTTGAGTACTGCTGTTATAATTAAATTAAATTAAATATCATGACCCGATACTTCCTAATCCTATTTCTATTTTCAAAATTGAGCCTTTCCGCTTAAATGTAACAACATACTTTGCCTTGATTCAGTGATGTTTAAACTTGACGTGGTTCGTGTCCTGTTTGGCTTGGAACTGCCAAATCACATCATGTAACATTAACTGTAATGCTATCTTTAAACCGTCTTAATCATGTTAATAGTGTGTAACAAGTTCATTAATAATTCAATGATAGCGGCGAACATGAGTGACATGTTGCCATCCACACAAATGCTTCTGAGGCACCTGAAGAATCAATTTTAAATGTACATGTATTATGAGTACATACTCCGTGCATGGGTGGATATTCGACTAATAGATGTTGGATCTAACAATAGTAAGATTTAAAATTATCATTGAATTAATGAAGTTGTTCTGTTTCGTTTTTGTCATAGTAATGATTATTTTCTGAGTCTTCTGAGATGTTTACATTTGATGTTTACATTTTAGAGTTACAACTTCAAATTAACTAAAGTTATCGAACTCATTTGACATATTGCCATCAAATGTTAAGACATTTTCAAAGAGACACCAGGGAGTGAGTAGCTTATATCCACTTTCAAAAGAGACATTAAGAAAGTGAGTAGTTTGTATCGACATTTTGAGAAAGACACGAGGAAAATGAGTAGCTTATATTGACTTTTAAGAGAGACACTAAGAAGGTGAGTAGTTCGTTTCGACCTCTAATATGTTTCTATGAAGTTGAATCAATATGAACTCGTTTTTTTGTCCGCATTGCTGAGGGGTTTGTACACAAATCTCCGCCTGTCTCTTTAAGGCATTCCCGGCATCGTCCTTAATAGCGAGACAGATATTTAACGACGCGTTGAGCTGAGTTGATGACCCCACTGCTATTTCATGTGCTATATTGTGCCACAGGCAAACAGGGAAAGTATCATGTGCATGATACTTTGTGTTCAACAACTCCGCAACAGAAAACTACCAACTTTTTGTATGTTATTGTTTATTTGTTTACATCTGTGTTTATGTTTATTTGATTGTTTATTGCTATGGTGTTAGGCTAGTATGTTGGGACTTGTATCGTTTGTCTGTCTATTTGTTTGTTAGTTGACTACAGATTCATAGCTTTGATAAAACTTCAATTGTATTCACTCAGTCATCTTGGTAGCGGTTATGTAAGACATTCATCAAATTATCCAGACTTAAAAATGAATATAACAATCGAGGATGAAATCTGAGCTGACGACATTCAACATTATATATATATTTTTTTCCAAAGTTAAGGATATATCCCAATAAAATTGTCTCGAACAACAAAATCCTCAACTATCAAACTTGATCTATCTAAGACAGCAGCATAATACCCATTACATACCATTGCTATCTACTGAAAACAGCACTGTACTCAATTCATTACTATCTACCGAAGATAGCAGCATATTGAAGTCATTTACTGAAAACAGGACCATATTCAAGTCATTGCTATATCTATTCTTATTTATACTTAGTGGGTGTGGTTTTATATGTCAAAAGAAAATTGGATTGGTTTTGGGCTGATATGCACTTTATATAATGAAACCGATAATATACAATCTGGGCGGGGCTTATTCCATACCTAAAAGTGCGCATAGTCATCGCGTTTAGATGTTCAAGCTTGCCCTGTACAAAGTTGCCGGCGTATGTGTTGTGCGTATAACGCAGCCTCCGGGATATGCTAATATAGAACGCGATTATTCAAAGCAGGAAGCTGGTAAACAACTGGCTGGATTTGCCAATTTTATAAAGTTATTACTATCTACTGAAGAAAGCAGCATACCTAAATCATTACTATCTACTGAAGAGAGCGGCACACTTAATTCATTAACTATATACTGAACATGCTGAAGGTCAAAATCAATGACATCAAATCACAGCTACTGAGAACTCCAAGTACCGCTGCCAATTAATTTGAATCAGAGGACTAGGCTCACTTCATAAATCAATGTCTCTATATAGAATCTCGATTTTCCTAAGATATATGTTGTTATATGAAACAAAGATCCTAATGAAAATAGTATGGCCTTACAAAAGATCGTAGAATAAACTTGTTATGGACAATTTGAGTAAAGGTGCAACAACACTCTGTCATTATTCAAGCAAATCTCTGATAGTGAGTGAATTCATGAACACTCGGAAGTAATGAGATATGTTGCCTTAGTCAAATTGGCAAACAAATATTATGTTTGTGGATTTAATCCGTGGGTGGACAAGTAGGGTCTTATATTGGTGTGTGTGGAATTAAGTGTCAGATGAAAGTCTCATTGAAGTTTCTGTCATTGTATAAATTTATTTTGGAGTATTAAGACAGAGTTACACATTCAACTCAAAGTTAACAAACTCATTTGACATTATGCTACTGCCCTTGAGAGAGAGACAGCGATACGGTGCAGTGGGAATAAGATATGTACATTGTTTGAAGAATATCACAAACAAATCAATAGAAATAATTATAACAGCAGTATTCAAAACACCGTGTGAGACTACAATAAGGTCGTGTGTAAGATGTTGTTTCTTCGAAACATAAAAATAAATGTTTTAAGCCTAAAAAGAAAATATGGATTGAATAAAAAAAAGAATAAATGAATAAAAGAATAATGCATCACGTGTTGAAGACACTCGTAAGTGTCATTTAACGACCTTTTTACAAAATAAAATGTTATGCAGTATGGAATTAAGCACTTGATTTGGGATTGGGGTTTGGTATTTAAATATATGTAAATTAAATTCTAACAGCAGTATTCTAGTGTTTTGAGTACTGCTGTTATAATTAAATTAAATTAAATTAAATATCATGACCCGATACTTCCTAATCCTATTTCTATTTTCAAAATTGAGCCTTTCCGCTTAAATGTAACAACATACTTTGCCTTGATTCAGTGATGTTTAAACTTGACGTGGTTCGTGTCCTGTTTGGCTTGGAACTGCCCAATCACATCATGTAACATTAACTGTCATGCTATCTTTAAACCGTCTTAATCATGTTAATAGTGTGTAACAAGTTCATTAATAATTCAATGATAGCGGCGAACATGAGTGACATGTTGCCATCCACACAAATGTTTCTGAGGCACCTGAAGAAATCAATTTTAAATGTACATGTATTATGAGTACATACTCCGTGCATGGGTGGATATCGACTAATAGATGTTGGATGTACTAACAATAGTAAGATTTAAAATTATCATTGAATTAATGAAGTTATTCTGTTTCGTTTTTGTCACAGTAATGATTATTTTCTGAGTCTTCTGAGATGTTTACATTTGATGTTTACATTTTAGAGTTACAACTTGAAATTAACTAAAGTTATCGAACTCATTTGACATATTGCCATCAAATTTTAAGACATTTTCAAAGAGACACCAGGGAGTGAGTAGCTTATATCCACTTTCAAAAGAGACATTAAGAAAGTGAGTAGTTTGTATCGACATTTTGAGAAAGACACGAGGAAAATGAGTAGCTTATATCGACTTTTAAGAGAGACACTAAGAAGGTGAGTAGTTCGTTTCGACCTCTAATATGTTTCTATGAAGTTGAATCAATATGAACTCGTTTTTTTGTCCGCATTGCTGAGGGGTTTGTACACAAATCTCCGCCTGTCTCTTTAAGGCATTCCCGGCATCGTCCTTAATAGCGAGACAGATATTTAACGACGCGTTGAGCTGAGTTGATGACCCCACCGCTATTTCATGTGCTATATTGTGCCACAGGCAAACAGGGAAAGTATCATGTGCATGATACTTTGAGTTCAACAACTCCGCAACAGAAAACTACCAACTTTTTGTATGTTATTGTTTATTTGTTTACATCTGTGTTTATGTTTATGTTGATTGTTTATTGCTATGGTGTTAGGCTAGTATGTTGGGACTTGTATCGTTTGTCTGTCTATTTGTTTGTTAGTTGACTACAGATTCATAGTTTTGATCAAACTTCAATTGTATACACTCAGTCATCTTGGTAGCGGTTATGTAAGACATTCATCAAATTATCCAGACTTAAAAATGAATATAACAATCGAGGATGAAATCTAAGCTGACGACATTCAACATTATATATATATATTTTTCCAAAGCTAAGAATATATCCCAATAAAATGGTCTCGAACAACAAAATCCTCAACTATAAAACTTGATCTATATAAGATAGCAGCATAATACCCATTACATACCATTGCTATCTACTGAAAACAGCACTGTACTCAATTCATTACTATCTACCGAAGATAGCAGCATATTTAAGTCATTTACTGAAAACAGGACCATATTCAAGTCATTGCTATATCTATTCTTATTTATACTTAGTGGGTGTGGTTTTAGATGTCAAAAGAAAATTGGATTGGTTTTGGGCTGATATGCACTTTATATAATGAAACCGATAATATACACTCTGGGCGGGGCTTATTCCATACCTAAAAGTGCGCATGGTCATCGCGTTTAGATATTCAAGCTTGCCCTGTACAAAGTTGCCGGCGTATGTGTTGTGCGTATAACGCAGCCTCCGGGATATGCTAATATAGAACGCGATTATTCAAAGCAGGAAGCTGGTAAACAACTGGCTGGATTTGCCAATTTTATAAAGTTATTACTATCTACTGAAGATAGCAGCATACTTAAATCATTACTATCTACTGAAGAGAGCGCCACACTTAATGCATTAACTATATACTGAACATGCTGAAGGTCAAAACCAATGACATCAAATCACAGCTACTGAGAACTCCAAGTACCGCTGCCAATTAATTTGAATCAGAGAACTAGGCTCACTTCATAAATCAATGTCTCTATATAGAATCTCGATTTTCCTAAGATATATGTTGTTATATGAAACAAAGATCCCAATGAAAATAGTATGGCCTTACAAAGATCGTAGAATAAACTTGTTATGGACAATTTGAGTAAAGGTGCAACAACACTCTGTCATTATTCAAGCACATCTCTGATAGTGAGTGAATTCATGAACACTCGGAAGTAATGAGATATGTTGCCTTAGTCAAATTGGCAAACAAATATTATGTTTGTGGATTTAATCCGTGGGTGGACGGTAGGGCCTTATATTGGTGTGTGTGGAATTAAGTGTCAGATGAAAGTCTCATTGAAGTTTCTGTCATTGTATAAATTTATTTTGGAGTATTGAGACAGAGTTACTCATTCAACTCAATCAAAGTTAACAAACTCATTTGACATTATGCTACTTCCCTTGAGAGAGAGAGACAGCGATACGGTGTGGGAATAAGATATGTACATTGTTTGAAGAATAACACAAACAAATCAATAGAAATAATTATATATAACAGCAGTATTCAAAACACCGTGTGAGACTACAATAAGGTCGTGTGTAAGATATATTTTCATATTCAATGTAACGTCGCGAAATCAGTACCCGTGGACAGAGTGAAATGGGACAGACTTTGTTCAAATAGCTGTTTTTTGCAACCGTAAGGTTATTTGTAACGATATTTTCAGTATAGATGGTCAAGATCATATAGTTGATAAATATTGAAAAAGAATTTGTTAAAATCTACAAAATTTAAAAAAAAATGTCTTTAAAAAACTGTCAACGTTTTATTGAAACACCTTGTATTTGGGTCATAACCCAATAAGCCTTAAGATTGTTTCTAGTTGTTTTTGTCAGTGTATTAATTATTTTCTGAGTCTTCTGAGATGTTTACGTTTGATGTTATACATTTTAGAGTTGACTAGAGGCTACAACTTGAAATTAATTAAATAATCGAACTCGTTTGACATATTGCCATCAAATGTTAAGACATTTATAGTTGAGTTCATTAAAAGAGACACTTAGAGAGTGAGTAGTTTGTATCGATCTTTTAAGAAAGACACTAGGAGAATGAGTAGCTTATATCGACTTTTAATAGAGACACTAAGAAAGTGAGTAGTTCGTTTCGACCTTTTAAGAGGTTGGGTGTTATGTTTCCTATGCATGCCGAACAGCTGATACCAACATACAAAACGTTCACGCAGCGAATGCTCAACGTATACATAGCGTATTGATCACATACGTTGATCCCATCCGCTCAAACTTTTGTGAACATGCTCAAAATGTTTCCTAAATCCCAGCGCTCCTCTGCGGACCCTACACTCTTAGAAGGTCAGGATCAAATACATGAGTAGATTTCCGGCTCACTTTGTTTTGATCCTTTAAGGATCATTTTCGGATCGTTTTGATCCGTTTCCACAAACGGATCAAATTCACCTTGATCAACTTTGATCTGATTTCCGGATCAATTCGATGAAACAGTTCATTGGTCAATGAGTGACTGACGTCACTCTTTCGCAAACCGATAGACGACAAGCAGACGATCTTTTGAATTCGGTCGCCACAGTTGAAACAAGGGTGAAATACCGCGGTAAGTTATCCAGTCTAATCTGTAAAATGTTACATGATTTTGTCGGTAAAGTAGTTTTATTTTTTATGTTTGAACATGCTCTATTCTTGTGAACAAATTTCTTGTACCTGACCAGTGCCATCAGTACGATTTTCGGTCAAAATGCTCCTCACAAAATGTCACGATCACTGCGATGTACTAGGCCTACACGATGTAGTAAGCTTACTGCACTCGATATATAGTCTGCAGTGTGCACCCGGGGGTGGGGGCACTCAATCAATATTAGGTTTCACACCAGGCTCCATCAAAAATACCCCCCCCCCCTTTTTTTGGCCCGGTGTCACCGAAAGACCCTTGCATGCATGCTTGTTTTTACAATCTGTCACCCGATGACCCCCTATGTTTTCACTTTTTCTTTGATTCAGTTTGATCCTGGAGTAGGATCATAAGCTACAGGTACATCCGATTAAGGATCATTATTTTGATCCGTTTCAGTATCATTTGACAGAAATATTTGATACCATTTCGGATCAAACTTTTTGATCCTGCTTGTCGGATCACTTTGATCCGGAAAGGGTAAGCTCATATGTGATACCGCTTCTGGATCAAAATTGATCCTTTTCGTCTCATATTTGATCCTGACCTTCTAAGAGTGTAGCGAACCGCTTACGAATACAGCGTTTGCCAAATATGTCACGAACGAATGAATGACACTTTAGACGAACAAACACCCAAATTTCCAAAACGGCGGGCACACGTTAGCTCTATTCGCAACGACAGGGCCTTTATACAGAAAGGAATTAACCATGTGTTGGTCACTGGAATCATGGCGTATTGCTGCCCATACAGTTTATACTTTGATTTGACGCGGGATTTTTGAAAGTGATGTAAACTCGCATGATTATGAAATGGGATTTTAGCTTCTTATAATTTTGGATTCCTGTACACTACGTCATATGCAGGGCCTCTATATCTTGTTAATTGCTGTTGTGCAAAAATGAGCATATAATTGTTTTTCGCCAAGCAAGTCACTTTATTTACTTCATAATTACAGCATACTACAATTTATAAACATATACATGATTACATAATCATGATAATCACGTGAAAAATACATATTGAAATTATTATTTGAGATATATTAGTCATCATGGCCGTGATATGACAGAGCAAAAGATAATGGCATTTGATATATTTACTCTAATTATGATATAGTGTAAAACCTTTTCATGTATGGATTTATTGCCGATCGCGTAGAAAAGATGAAAGCATTGGGTCCAAATTGCCAACATATCTGTGTATCAGATATTGGAAGTCCGATGACTGTTTTAAACTAATTCTATCAACAAGTTATGGTTTGGTAGGGTGTATGTATCATATGAATATCATTAGGATCTGAGCAGTGTTTCAAATCGGGATGGTAGAACTACGACTGTGTAGTTATAGCCTACGCATTCCTGGAGTGTTAAAACATGAAACCCTGCACATGATATTGCCCGATCATTTGCTCGTCTGCAAATGTGGTATCGAATATCAACTGTAACTGTTAGTCGCAATTATATTGAGCTGAGCTATGTGGACTGTAACATAGAGGTTTTATAAAAGGAGACCAGAAGACATGGTCCTACAATAAGACTACCCTATCTTAGCCCAAGCAAGAGCTGCTCCCAATCTGAGAACCGATATTAACCCGAGAACCGCATCGTGGGAAAAACAGCTAGAACGGCATGACTCAGTGTTTCTATATTCAATCTTGACACCATGATAAAACCATGACAGGTTTTACTGACATAATGATAAAACCATGACAGGTTTTATTGATACAATGATAAAACCATGACAGGTTTCATTGACATAATGATTAAAACCATGACAAGTTTCATTGCCATATTGATAAAACCATGACATGTTTCATTGACATAATGATAAAACCATGACGGGTTTCATTGATTTGATTACATTTGGGTCCTACGACCCTGGATAACCCAATAAGGGATGATCCCCTACTCTTTACGAAAGAGTCTGTAACCTTTTTAACGTGCTCGGGTATTGCTCTTCCGATGCACGGGACCACCATTTCTACGTGACTTCCAAACCACGTTTTTTTTGCTGCCATTAGGAAATCGTCACCATCACTTCGCTTCATTTACCTGGCTGTCGACACGGCGCGCGATGTATCAGCACTTAGATTGTAATATCAGCACTTAGATTGTAATATCCTCATTGACATAATGATAAAACCCTGACGGGTTACATTGACGTAATGGTAAAACTATAACGGGTTACATTGACATAATGATAAAACCATGACGGGTTTCATTGACGTAATGGTAGAACCATGACGGGTTACATTGACATAATGATAAAACCATGACGGGTTTCATTGACACCAAATTGTCCATTGGTTATCTTAACGGATTTCACACATTTTGGGGATCTAAATATGAATCCCGCCAAAAGAATGAGTAGGCCTATAGATATTTTGTTTTTAACCGTGTTTTGTCTGGAAAAGAAATTCAAATAAAATTTGACAATATTAATTGTCTGAAATACAAAATGTCAATTAGATTGGCAGTAATACAATATCATGACATTGTTTGGGAAAAAGTGTACTTTAGGTCCCAGATTCTGGAATGTACTAGTATCGTCCGATACTAGAACACCCTGTATCGACCGATACTGGTACAAAGTCAGTGTTCAAGTATCGGTCGATACTAGCACATATAACATGTCCCAGAATCTGGCGATACTGGAACAAAATTATGTACCAGTATCGTTCTATACTGGGACAAATCTCATTGGTATCACGTGTACCAGTATCGACCGATACTGGAACATAAAAATGTTCCAGAATCGGTCAATACTGGACCACAATTTGGTGTTCCAGTATCGACCGATACTGGAACAGTAAAATCGTACCAGTATCGACCGATACTGGCAACTTTTATGTTCCAGTATTGAACGATTCTGGTATACCAGTATCTGGGACCTAAAGTACACTTTTTCCCGATAATTTAGTGGGTTACCTTTAAAATTTACCAAATTCACATTCATGGAAATTAGATTTGTGTCCTGTTTGGTTGAAAAATTATACTCTGCGCCAAAGACGTATAAAAACGTGTGTCTGCGTGTTTTCCGGTGGGTATTTATTTTTTATATAATGTTTTATTAATGTTGTTATATGTATTTGAAAGAGGACACATTGTTCATGACTTATTTAATATCATAATCAATGTCCCTTGAAAGACCAGGTAGAAAATAGTGAATGCTTTATTGTACGACTATTGCTAGCTAGAGATTCATATACGTGAATAGTAGGCAGATGTTAGTGTCATTACATTTGAAATTAAAGACGTCACGTTAAATAAATCATCTGTACTGCTGTCTGGGCTATTCCATAATTATAGAAAATAGTTCATACACACCTTAGCCTAGTTATCCCAAAATCTACATCGAGCTCATCATGAATTTATAAGATCAGCAGACCATTGTAATCGCAACGTTTCTAATTACATGTGTTCAAAATATATGCAAAAGCAAGCACGAAATCCCCCCCCCCCCCTCCAAAAAAAAATTAGGACATTATATTTTGAAATGCAGAGAATTAGTCAGGACACAGTCATTCTTAGATATATAATGACGATAAATGATAAAACCATGACGGGTTCCATTGACACGACATTGTTCCTGCTTTTCCTTCTAATTTAACTAAACGCGTGAAGTCTGTTATCTAAACAGACTTCACGCGTTAACAGAATTCAGGTTTGAATCTCCCGCCAAAAATGTGAGCATTTGTCGGAATCATATGTTGAAACGCAAAGCAGATTATGGTTCCCTTTTTCTACTCAATCAAGTTTCTTTCACTTTAAACAGTAGCAGAAGGTATGATAACCACGATTAAATCGCTGACAATACCGCCCCTAACCAATATCAACATATTTTGCTTGGTAAAAAGTTCAGCGACTTTTGCTCACGCTGCTTAATTGTTAATGGAAGCTTGCTTATGTAACCCCTACAGAGAATCCTATATCGTAGAGGATGGCATAGAAAACAACACAGCTGACGGGTAGCCCTGTATGTGTCCACGATACATCAGCCCCAGCATAATAATACTGTATAACAAGAGTTCAAATGCTAAGGCCCTTTCTTCAATAGCTGCCGCCTGGTATGTGGTAGTATTTGCGCTAAGGGCATTTATTGAAGCTTTAAGTAACTTAATATGAGGCAGCTTTTGCGTATGGGACTTTTACCTATCATGTAATTTATGTGCAAAAGGAAATAACTGCGAAGGTAGCCAAGTGCAATATTATATTATAAAGGTGTTCTATCGTGAGACTCTCTGAAAATGTATTACATGAAGGGCTTTCTAGCGCCAAGCCATGGGAGGGGGGAGGGGATCCACAAAGATCTAGCGTAGTTATAAAATCACTTGAATAATATAAGTAAATACTATACCTTTGATTGATTTTTAAATTAAGCGAAGAAGCGTTACTTATGTGCAATTCTATTAAAAAGACAAGTGATCGCGCATTTCTATCATAAAACTAGCGATCGCGCAATTATACCATAAAACCAATGATTGCGCAATTATTATATTGAGACCATTGATTGCGTAATTGTATACACCAGTGATTGCGTAATGCTATTAGACAAGGTATTGCGCAATAATATAACGATACATCTTATTAAGTTAAATCATTAATTTGACGTAGCAAGTCAAGTGTGTTGTCAAAAGGTGTTCATCTGTACAGTAGTATAGATAGCATAGCAGACCGTTAATGACTGAGATAACAGCTGTAGTAATATCGTTTAACGTTGCTACGTGCTGCTCGATCAATTTCACCAATTAAAGTTCAAACGTTAAAAATGATGTCTTATGAAATCATAATCACAGATAATCTATTTACATATGTTTTTGCATTCTCCGCTATTACGTTTTCTTTTAAATAATGTCATATTGGACAAATCCATGTGTGAATTTTTCGTCAAAAAAAGAGGTAATATTCTACCGGAACCCCTGACAGCTACAGCCGATTGGTCAGAAATATGGGTACAACATTACTAGAACCAATATAGGCCTACCTGATGAAGTATTGGAACATAAGTTTGGAAACTGTATTTTAATTGGTACACACTAAAAACGACGGGGTCAGTTTTATTTAACCCGATTCGTGGTTAAATCAACCACTGTCGGGGTCATTTGGCATCATATTGAAATGACCCCTAAAAGGGTCATATTTAAATGACCCTAAATATAGTCATGAATGACCTAGTCATTAAAGACCCTAAATATATATGACCCTAAATATAGTCATTTTCAACCACGTTCCGGGGTCATTTGCTAATCGGGATATACCGTTATCAAAATGACCCCTGAATATGGTCATTTTTTGACCCTACACTGCAAAAACTCCGGTGTTAAACTACAACACTGAGCCGGTGTTACGCTCCTGGTGTTAATGTTGGTGTTAGGTCAACACCATAGGAATAACTGATGTAACACTTGGTGTTAAATTTCTTGTGTTAAACTTGGTGTAAGAATAACTCCCATGGGTGTCACTATTCCACACATGCGCACGGGGGTGGGTTATATTGGTTTTTTAACACTTTGGATTGTATATTTATATATTTGATCTAGTGATTCGATCTGCAACATGCACTATTCCATAATTAAATGGCAAGTAAGAACATTAATTCACAAAAACGTTCAAGTTTTAATAAATTTGAACTGTTGAACAGTGAAATATGTTATTCGTGGTTAAATCAACCACTGTCGGGGTCATTTGGCATCATATTGAAATGACCCCTAAAAGGGTCATATTTAAATGACCCTAAATATAGTCATGAATGACCCTAGTCATGAATGACCCTAAATATATATGACCCTAAATATAGTCATTTTCAACCACCGTTCCGGGGTCATTTGCTAATCGGGATATACCGTTATCAAAATGACCCCTGAATATGGTCATTTTTTGACCCTATAGTCAGAGAGAAAAAGAGAAATATAGTCATTTGACCCCAAGGATAGTCATTTTTAACCACAATTTGGGTGAAGTTTTTGACTAGATCACCGGGGTCAAATTTGACCCTTTTTTAGTCGGTGCATAGTTGACTCCGTAAGCGGGGTTAAAAATGACCCTTTTGTGGTTGAATTTTGACCACGTATTTTTAAGATTTTTTAGTGTGTAATTAAAATAAATCTATTGTGTTATTAACCAATTAAAAGGTAGTGCTCAGAGGGGTATGGCAATGTTGTTAAAGGTCGATATATTCAACATTAGTTAATGATATAGTTAATTTTACTGTTAACCGCAAGTCAAATTAATTTGTCAAATGTTTCTGATTGAATTGAATTAATGTGCAATGTTCATGGGTGTAATGACAAACATAATTGCTTAATTCATGACTGCTCTTCTTGAACGAGTTGGTAGTAAACATAGATAAAATAGATTTAAAGCTAGTCTTCAACATTTTCGGAATGTGAGTGTTAAAGAATAGTTTTATATCTTCTTTTATCTATGCTAGGTCATATTTAAAATAAATAAAGTCGTTACAACCTGTATTGTGTGTCTTACAGAAACGATCAAAAACATTCTAAACATTTTATTTCGAAAATGAAAATCAAATTATTCTTGATTGATTGTAAATGCATGCTTTATGAAGTACGATTTCATAACTTTTACTCACCTCACAATTAACATTTCCAAACATAATTCTCAGAATATTATAACATTACTTAGACCAGTTGTTTGCGCACCGAGGTACAGAGTAATGTATGTCAATCGCTATTAGCGTCTTTATAACTGTGAGTGAAAGATGTGAGAGCCTGCATTGTTAGAATAACAAATCATCCTAGTTTATTGGTGACCAGGTAACCAGGCACCTGACTGTCAACGCAAATATTCTAAAATAATCTGTATCTGATTTAATATAATTCGATCCATCGCAACACAAACCTGCAGTAAACCGTCACTCTTAAAATGCACTCTCGTACAATTGGAAGTTCAACGGCATCAAAATCACATAACGATCTTTTTGCTCATGTACACAAATGTTGAACACTTAATTTTATAGTTTTCTGACATTGTTTATAACATGAACGTGTGATAATTTCACAAACTTTTCACTAAGAGTGACATTTGGAATATTATCTTATGGCAACAAGCAACGATAATTTGATTTGACACCGAGTATGTTTTAAAATGTTGTAAAAATGTTATCATAAACAACATTATCATATTGTCAACAATCAAATCAGTGGCGTACCTAGGTTTTTTTCAAATGGGGGGGGGGGGGGGGGGGGGGGCAGTAAAAAGTGAACCGACAAGGACTTTGCCGCCGAGTCAGAAACTTGAGATGGGGTGGTTGTGGTTGTGACATGGCGTCCCCAAACCGTCACGAGAAATCGAGCTCCCTAAACCTACAGTGCCACTCTCTTAATTCCAAAGATTGAAAATTCAATCTAAAAGTAAAAGATTGACTTTTCAATCTTCAAACTTTTAAGATTGACATTCAATCTTTTTTGGGATTGAAAAGTTTCAATCTAAAAAAGATTGGAATTTCAATTTATTGGATTGAAAATGTCAATCGTTTTTCGATTGAAAACCTACGGATTGATTTTTTCGTACACAAGAATAAATGACTGGCAAT